>JAOVYU010032449.1:0-11143 GCA_025674565.1 Synodontis membranacea
ACCCCCCCCCCCCCCCCCCCCCCAAAAAAAAAAGCCAAGATACCTGTCTGTCCAAATTTTGCTCAAAAGACAAGCTGAAATCTTTCTACTTTCTCTGAATCTATCTGTGTCCATAGAACAAAATCTCAACTCTGGACCATTGTAAGGTTTTCTAACCTGGGAATAATGTGGAAGAGTGGAGAGGCTCTTATTTACACTGTGTGGAGACGCTATATCATCCTGTTATAGGAAAATAATCAACGATGGGCTGGTGTAATGAAGCACAGTTAATGTTACCATCACAAAGTGGATTATTTTTTTATAACAGCACTTCCATAAGTGTTAAATAAATGTCTGCTTGTTCTCTTTATGTGCTCATTCATAGGACGTGTGGTACAGTTTGTGGTACTCGGGACTCACCAGTGACCACGAGACATGTCTGTCCTTCCTGGGACCCGGTAGGATAAACGTCGAAGATACAGGTGTAGCAGCCTTCATCCCGATAGCTGACGCGTTTGATTTGCACCTTGCTGGAGTCTTTTGGACTTTCGACCAGCTCCACATGGTGCTGCCCGCTCACACTCTCCAGCTGACCGGGAACATACGAGACGAGCGTCTGGTTCTTCATGTCCAGCCAGCGTACCTGTTTCAGCTGCTCTCCTCTGCTCTTGGATAGTGTGCAGCTGAGGCTGAAGGGCTGATCCACCACAGCCTCGACCTGCCGAGGAGCCACCACCCTGCCTGAGAGACACAGTAATCATTCACATGCACAATGATCCAAGAGACGTGAAATATCAAATACATATTTCTTCACTCTTCTTTTTCTGTCACATACCATTAATGCTCGACACGATGGCCAGGGAGATGCAGAGCTGCAAGCATTTAGGAAGCGCCGCCTCAAACATCTTAACCTGAAATGAATATAAAGTGGCAGAATGTTATTTGCAGATGATAAATTTGTTATTACACATTTATTGTGTAGGAAAAAAAAAATATTTAAATGCATTTAATAATGTAGTTTGTTCCCTTAGGACACATTTTGTATGCAGAAAGAAAGACAACAGATTTTTACTAAATATTTATTTTTTAAATGCACTGTTATAAAGACCTTATAAAAGATCACTTATCAGGCACCACAATACTGATACTGCTAATAATAAATTGGTCTTTAATTGGCTGACAATTATTGACAAGTTTTGCATTTTAGTCAACAACAAAAAAAAAAATCCATATAACTTTATTGAAAACAAATTAAGAAAATTTATTAATAATTTGCAAATAATGTTTTAAAAATATTTTTTTAAAAAAAAGGTAATTTTATCACATTTTGTACTTTCTTTTTTTCTTTTTTCTTTTTTTTTTTTTTAGCAATTTAGTTAGTTTTAGTGTATTTCTAACTTCAGAAGGCTCTCTTTGATGGTTCATGTGCACTAAGAAATGTCATTGAATGTTATATAACAGTGAAACTCAATAGGTCTAAACTCAGAACTGGACCAAAGTGCGTTTTATTACGGACGGAGTAGTAAAAAAGCTCAGAGTAAAAAAAGAAAACCTCTTTTTGCAATGCATGTAAAAATTTTCCTCCAATCCTGAAGCCTGTGAATTAGTTTCCATAACATCAAACAGAACTGAGAGGCTGTTAGTGTAATAACTTGTGTAGTCAAACGGTTAGCTGATCAGCATCAGCAGGCTGAGATCATGTTCAAAAAGTTGAATGTCGTGCTTTAAATAGCTCAATACCAAGAAAGGAAAACTCAAGTGGACTAAAAATGTTTTTTTTTCCCAAAGCCAGAAACACAAAGCTAAATTGTTATGTAATAAAGGCAATCATGACTATGAGAGCAAGCAGGCAAATAAGAGTCATGTAAAAATAACCCTAACCATAACCCTGAAATCATCACATCAAACTACAAACAGAATAATGATTAAAACAGCATCACAGAAAGAGCAAGCAACAACAGCTTCACATCGAGCTGCTTTAGTGCTGAGCAAACACAAAAAGACACACTGATACTGAAATAATGTGTATTAGTGAAGTGATACGCGATGGAAAACAAAAAAAAACAAATGGAAAAGAAACGAAGTCAAATTTGTGGGATACTTCATGGGATGCATCTTATTTGTCCTCTGTTGATCTTCAGGTCTGTGGAAATTTCAGTAAGTTGTCCAACAAGATTTATATCTGAGCATGCCGTTACATAACGTATTACATATCATATAATCTGCTTTAGATTTAATCTCATTTAATCTCAGTATAATCTCATTTAGTCTTTAGTGTTATAAAGCCATTTTATACTTTAATTTCTAAAACACACACTCACATTCCAGCCTGACGTCCTGAAATCAGTTGAGCTTCATTTTAAGAGATCTTCATCACCGCAGAGCCAAAGAACCTGTAATTAAATCAGCGTTTTTATAAAAAATAAATAAGAAGTGTATTGATGTGTGATGTGAGTGTATAAAATGACTTCAAAATTCATGAAATGAAATCTTTCTACTTAAAATAAAAATGACTGCAACATGCAGTAAACAGTGATGAAGTAAACTAAAGTCACTATTTGTTCTGACGACCCTTTGCTTTTTTTTTTTTTTTTTTTTTTTTTTTTTTTAAACAGAAGTCTCAGGTAATGTGTGTGCAGTTTTATAAGCAAATGAGCTGAATGTCTTCCTGAACATCCTGAAGAATCTGTTGCAGTTGACCTGCAAACTTTCACTGTCGCATTTGCTTCTCTTACATCCACTCGTATGTAGTTCGCTGCTTGTGTAAAATAAATAAAATAAAAGCTACGTAGATAGAAGAATAATACGTCTGCCCATTTTTAAACACAAATAAATATAATAACTTAAAATAAATCAATATTGCATTTACTTCAAACAAACCAATAAAACAGCTCGGAATGATAGAACAAATTGACTTTTATTCTTTTATTATTATCTTTATTATCTTTGATGTTACCCTCTATATAAATCCAATACATTTTAAAATAAATAGTTGATAGTTAAATAGGATAAAAAGTATGAATCTATAAATCTGAATGTATGGATCTATACAGTAAATCTAAAGATAAAATAAACATTAACATAGATCAGAAACTCATGTGGGTTAAATACCTGAAAATCTGCTCAGCGTGGAACACTTTCACTCCGGAGAAACTCCCTGCAGACGAAAACCACAAACACACAGAACTAACACACAGTAACTCTCCACTTCCAGCTGCTGAATTCTATCATGACGTTTAGGACGTGGTCCTTTTTGTCCTCCACCCACAACAAGGCATTATTTATTCAAGGACTGGAGGGAAACACACTGAGAGAGAAATATTCATTGAATATGAGAACTCAGAATTCATATACTGTAGGCTCAGCTTGAGTCAGCTTGTAGCAGGACACAGGAGGGTACAATTAGAGCAAGGGGCGGGGTACTTATAATAAGAGGCAGGATTAGATATAGCCTTCCTTCAAAAAGGGTTGTAAAGTGGAATAATAAAATAGTGTCCCCCAGTCTAATAATAATAATAATAATAATAATAATAATAATAATAATAATAATAATAGTTTTATATGTTTGTGGTTTAATATATTTATATAGATTTATATCTTGGGGAAAAATAACGTAAGACTTCTCAACCACCTCACCTAGTGAAATAACAAAATAAAAATAAACAGCGATATATTGATGCTATTAAATAATTTAAATTCTTATATATAGATTTTTCATTTGACTTATATAAACTTTTTTCATTACTGGCTTGATTTCATGATAGATGTTTTTCCTCTGGAGGCTGGGACGATTCTTCTAAAATTACAAAATGAAGATGTTGATGATGATGATGATGATGATTAGTATTATTATTAGTAGTAGTATTTTAGACAAACATTCATTTATAGCTATTTTATCTTATAATTGTTTGTATATTACTGGAATAAAAATGTGTTCCATCACAGTGCCCTCTAGTGATGTCAGAAGTTATTTACCTATTTTAGGAATATTTAGATTTCTTTTTTTATTATATCACAATAATGTAAAAATGTCAGAGAAGTCACTTATCAATGATGTACGATGTAATTCATGAACTATTATATTGATTAAATGGTATCTATCTATCTATCTATCTATCTATCTATCTATCTATCTATCTATCTATCTATCTATCTGTCTGTCTGTCTGTCTGTCTGTCTGTCTGCACAACTTTTCATAGCAGAACCTGCAGGCTAAACTAGCTAGCTAATTATGCTAGTCTTGGTAATGAAGAAACAAGTTGTGGTTGTCATGGCGATTCTATTTAACTCAGGTTTGCCTGCTGTTGAGCAGATACATTAGTAGGAAAACAACCTTGTAAATGAAGACGCTCACAGGTTCTTGGGTTTTCCATCAGGTAATCCTGAAATGTCCTGAAATAACGGTATAACAGTGTCTTTTATCTTTTAATTTTCAACAGAGAAACACTCTTGTAGGTTCTATGTACTAGTGCCACATTAATAAAAGTTTTAGTTTTAATAACAATGAAAACAATCTACATCCCGACGAGCATTTTCACCCTGTATCAGAAACGATCTACGTCCATACTAAGATGCCTAAAAAACACATATCACTTCATCATTCATGTACACTGGGCATGCGTGTGCTGGTATAAACAGGAAGATTGTAAATCTGCAGGTGGTTTCCTAGTTGCCAGTCGTAGCATTATAAAGACAACAATATCAGCAATGCATAATTCATTATCCATGCTGCGAGGCCGACCCCCTGTCTGTTTACTTCCAGAAAAGGGTCGTGTTATACTGTAAGAGTATGATGAAGCAGGAAAGGATAAGTCGTGACTGATAAGACCCAATCAGGAAGCGAGTGTGGGTGTTTGTGTCATCATTTACAAAACTCTACGTCTCTGGCCACCCACGCTAAAACATTTTCAAAATGAAGAAGAACAAGAGAAAGAAAGAATGAAAAATTAAAAAATATATAGAAATATGGACTAATAATTATGAAAACAATAGCACTGTTGTATAAGAACTGAATTTAAAAGATTTTTGAAAACATTTAGAGAGGGTAGGGAGTCCAAATTTAGAATATTTTGTAATGAATATAATATTTTGAATTCCACTCATGTGGTGCATATGAACAAAAAGCGGATTTGCCTAGCTCTGTCCGAGTTGTTGAAGAACGAAGGAGGAGTTTTACTGATGAACGCATACTGTAGTATTAGTGCGAAGTGTCAATAGATTGCGTATGGACTGTGGTAGTTTACCCATTAAAGCCTTTGCAATAAATACTAGGCAGTGAGATTTCCTTCTAAGCTGTAATGATGTCCATTGCACCATGTCATATAGATCACAGTGATGTGTTCTTGCTGCAGCACCAGTTACAAACCTCAGAACAGAATGATAAACAACGTCCAGCTTTTTCAGATGGGATGAAGATGCATGCATATTATATAACCATAATCTAATACTGATAGGAAAGTGCTCAGTACTAATCGCTTTCTGGCAGTAAAAGGAAAGCATTTTTTCAAACGGTAATAAAGACCTAATTTAGGGTGAAGCTCGGGGTGTGCGTTGGAGTCCATGGAAGCTATGTTAGTAGTCAGAGGTGCACTCTGGGAAATGAAGTTAGACATGGGATTTGGTACTGGCATCAAATATAGGGTCTTTTAAGGGTTCCCTCAGAGGAACAACTGAAGAACTCTTAAGAATTTAAGGTGCTTGAGGTTTTGTGGAAGCAGTGGCTGTGTACTGTTGGCCGAAAGTGGTACAATTTCAAGGAACCACTTTTTTTCTGCTCTGGCAGGGATGAAAATATTTCATTCTGTTAAAAGAAAAAAAAAAAATCTACTTAAAGTATTCAAGAGAAAAACTGAAATATGTTCAACTGATGAAAAGAGCTGACCACATGTTTCATCACACCAGATTCTGCAGGACTGGCGTGTTCACTTCATAAGGAAAGTCCAAAATTTGACTTTCTGGTTAGCTAATGTTTAATAGCAGTTTAGAAATGAATGCTAATGCACATTAGCAAAAAACAAACAAACAAAAAAACAACAACTTAATTATCTAATTAATTTAACAAGCAACTTTACAAAACTTAACTTATTAGCTCATTTTGCAATGTAATATATGAAACTGGACTAGCAAGGTAATTTGAAAAGCTAATTTGCAAATCTCAAACAGCTAGATAACTAAGTTAATTTACAAAGTGGAGCCAGCTAGCTAATTTAATAATTTAAAAGGCAAAACATAACTAAGTAGCTAATTTAACAGCTCAATTTACAAAACTTACACTTAACTTAAAGGTAACTGGCATTCATTTGATGACAAGCGATATTTCAGTGTATATGTGGGAGAACGAGCAAACTCCAGCGAACTAAAAAAATGAAATACATGAAAAACAGAAAAAAAAATTCTCAAAATGTTTGAGAGTTGTAATGAGTATGTTGTAGGTCAAAGTGAAACTGTAAGGCGTGAGAAGTTTCAATTCTCTTGGAAATTTCATTGAGTGAGAGAACAGCACTTAAACGCAATAAAAAAAAAAATAGAATTACTCAAATATTTGGAACTGTACAGCTGAGTGACAGTGCCTCCTGGTGGTGCCAGTAGTAGGTACTACCAGGATACAGATGCCTGTGAATCTTATTATAAATGATGAAATAAATGACTAAATAAATAACTAAAACCGCCACTCGTCTATGTTGTAGTATTATGTTCATGTTGTGTTCTTGTGAAACCTGCCAGCCCTTTTTCTTTCACGCCTACGCCTTCACCACGCTGTGTGGGTGCAGTGTACTGACTCCATTCATATACAGATGTTTAAATGCTGGGAAATTACCAGCAATGCCTTCAGATAAATGACTAAACGCCTTAAAGGTTATAATACAATAGAATACAATAAAAATACAATGCATGGCCACTACTACAAAATTTCTAACAGTAACATGACCATGATTCTTCTCAGTGAATTGTATTTATATTAACATTTTATAAACATTCATACAGTAGAATATATATACTGTATAAGACTTTAGAATTATAAGCTTATGGGGGTTACCAGTCAGTGTGGGTGTAAAAGCTATGAACACAAGTAATGCAGACATGTTTTATGTTTCTTTTTTCTTTAAACCCTCACTTTCTAAAACAGGCTGACTGATAAAATCTGTTTTTTTCAAAGGTCCATAATTACATACCATAGGTGAGCCACTCCAAAAGCTCCTGCTAGTGTTTCTTGGAGCAGTGTCATATTTGTTCCAATAATTTGCTGATATTTACTGGAATCCATCTGCCTGTGCAGTGTTACCTGTGCCACTGGCTGCCAAAACAATTTAGTTTCTATTCCTTTAGTCATTGTGGCCAAAAAGTTCCATTTTTACTTCATCAGTCCATAGAACTTGTTTCTAAAAGGCATCTGGCTTATCTACATACTTTCCAAAGCTCAGAAATTGACACTTGTGATGATATTACAGGAAAGGTTTCCTTCTGATGACTCTTCCATGCAGATTATGTTTTGCAGCCAACACAGTAGAGTAGAATAGCACACTGCCACTACTGCGTAACCTTCCTGCAAGTCTTTAAAATTCGTCTTAATTGCCATTACTTGATGACATTTCAGTTACAGTAGAAATTGTAAACTGGAAATGTTTTATATCCTTCCGCAGCTTTGTAGGCATCACTTACAATAGATATTTCCAATCCATAATCAGTTGCTCAGAGGAGCCCATGGTTGTTGAGTCTCAGTACAGGGTTCGAAGAGTCAGAGAATGTATTACAGTATGTTCTTCACAAAGTCTGTGCGATATGATCAGAATCTCATATCCCGTCATAATTCATTTCATATCGATATGATGATACATATCATGATATAGCACATTTTCTGTAAATTCAGTGAATAAATAAATAAATCAATAAACCTATTTTTATTTATTTATTATTTTTTTAAATTAAGCACATTCAGGTGATCAAAATAATCAGAAAAGAGTTAAATGATAAGTTTAAACCTGGTATAAGTGCAAGCTGCTGATAATACCTGTGGCAAAATCATTAGTATTAGCCATCCTGTGTTTGAAATGTTTTGATCCAAAATAATAATACTAATAATAAGTCTCCTTATTTCAAACACACATCCTGGTCTTAATAATAATTATATTAATATTATTAATAATTATATTCATTATATAAAAACAATTAAATAATTTTATTATTATTATTATTATTATTATTATTATTATTATTATTATTATTATTAATTCTATAATAAGAATCATATTAATGTCTTAATAAACATTGAGTTTACCGGTAATTCATATTGGGGGTAAAAATCGAAGTGTAATTGTCTAACCTTATTCCTGGGCCACACCAGTTGCATTGCGTGTGAATGTTAGTTTTCATATTTACGGTACGGGTCAGAGCAGCTACAGCATGCGTGAGTACACATCTCCAGCCTCACTCTAGTGGTGAGTCATCTAGAGATACAGCCTGTGAGGTAATCGAATGTCAGCTAAAATTGACAGTGAAAAGATTTAGTTATAGTCATGATTACATCATAAAAGCAACATTACATACATGACATATTATTTAGCAATTGCATGTTATTACAGACGAAAGTGATGGTGTGTGTATTGTATAGATATAGCAGAAACCCAGTGTAGGCTATAATTATTTTATGTCATGATAACCAAGCATAGATTTATGGTTTCTTTTAGTTTGTTTGTTCTGTCGTAGGGCGTAAATTATCCTGTTGTGTTTATAGGGCCTTTTTTTCTTCTTCTTACCTAGGTGTCTGCTTCTGTTTGGGGAGCATGGCTAACCCAGGTATAGGGAAGATAGATTTCCTCAGGAGACAGCAAATGCCAAATAGTCCCTGCCGCCAGTGTTGAGGAGTGTAGACTGGTCATAGGGGAGATTGTTGGGAATGTGAACATTCTCTCTGTGGCCCATATGAACAATGCAGTTGTTTTCTTTCTTCAAACAATGGACATGGCAAAAGAAACACTACGCAAAATAGAGTCATGATTGAGGATGCTTTTACCCCGTGCTCCCTCTATCAATGCCTTTAAAAAAAAAAAGTGACTTATTTCTAAAGAGTCACCTTTTATTAAGGATGATATACTGACTCAAGCTTCGTCTCGCTATGGTAAACTAATCTCACCAGTTAAGAAGATAGCGATAGCAAAGTCTTTCTTTGTTTATATGATTTTGAAAGAAACAGTGATCTTACAGTGTGAAGGTGGAAGAGTTTAATTATGTTATTTATGCTACAAACTGGGCATTTTGTAAACACTTGACAATCCTGTTGATATGAATAATCCAAACTGAGAAAAGAAAATGATGAAGTGAAGCTATCTGATAGATACGAGGAAGGTGTGGAAGTGGATGAGGATCTAATACCATTAGAGGGAGTAAGAGAATCCTCTCATGTTGAGACACCTGTGAATAGAAATTCTGACCTGATGTGTCTGTTGAACCAGAGGCTGAAGGAACGACTGACGACGTACATCAACAACCGTAGAACTAAAGATAAGGATAATCAGGCAATGACGGAGGAAGTTGGAGATGGGAGTCCTCTTATGGAGATGAAATGGAACTGCTCAAATGCACAAGTTAGAAAGATAATGATATAAATTCCACTGATGCAGAAAGAAAAAGTGAATCCTCCGACTGTAGTGTTACTTACAGTTTACGTAATAGTGGTTGCGCAGATGACATTAAAAACTTTCTAAAAACAAATCAAAACACGCCAGAAATGTTCAGATTGGAGATTTTTCCCCTGCTGTTGAGCAGCTTATTTAGAGAACAAGGTTGTTTATGGCTGAAGGAGGCTTCACTGACCGGGATGGGTACCATCTTAAAATAATTCTGACAAAGTTAAACTTTAGTCTTCGTAGCAGTAATAATTTCGAGTAGCGTCACTGAATTTGAACAGAGCCAGAGAGGGTGGTTTTTTTTTTATGCAATTAAACAGAAAAAATATATATATATATTGTTTTGCACAAGAGACTCATACTTATGGAGCTGAATAGAGAAGTGAGTTTGATGGTTTATCCATTTTGAGTCTTAGTTGAGTCATATTGCTATTCTATTTTCTCGTAACTTTATCCCCTATTCTTTTCAAACTGAGGAAATTATTAATGGTAGACTTTTGAAAGTTAGAGTCCAGTATAAAAACAGGTATTTTGTATTGGTTTGTGTATATGAACCAAAATGTGGGTCTGAAGATATCTTAATTCTAGGTGGAGACTTTATTTGCACAGAACTTATATAATACAGGTATAAACAGGAAGCATATAGAGCCTCACATGCCATCACGGAAAAGACTAGTTGAGTTACAAATCTAGCTTACATTTGGAGGAACTTTCACCTTACACAGGAACAGTATGCATGGCTTCATTCATGCATGGATAGATTTTAAACACCAGCTCAGTTGTTTCAGAAGTTGAAGTCACACCAGTAGGGTTCTCAGATCACTGGATGGTACTCTGTTAGCTGTATGTAAATGCTATCAAGCCCAAGAGCACATATTGGCATTTTAACACTAGTTTATTGCAAATTATCAGCACAGGCAGATGATGTTTGTAAATAACAAACTGTAAAACTCTCTCTTCTGGCAAAGTAAACTGGAGAAAATGTGTGACTATGTTAGTGGGGATGTGGTCAGGTGGACCACCAAACCTCCCAGGAGGTTTAAGTTGGTCCAGGGACGGACTTAGTCAAGATCCAGGGACGAAGTTTTTTAGTCAAGAAAATGTCCTACAGAGGGCGTGTCCTTGTAGCAATCAACCTGGGACTACAATTTGTCCTCTGGACTCCAACTGGAAATCTGTAGCATGTGCTATTTTACAGATATTTGAAGGGTTGAGACTAGATAAACCCTTTTTCTATATTGATCCCTATCTAATAACCTTAATAAATTTCCTTCTTTTTTTAAAATTTGGTCAGAATACACATTCTGTTCACTGGTTACTACAGCAGCCACCGATCCAAGTTTTTTTTTTTTCCCCTTTCTGTATTTTTTTTTTTAAAGCAGCCAATTTGCTATGCTTTAATGTAATTCTTTTTGTTAATGTTTATTTTTTAAAGATGGTAAAAAAAAAAAGATGTTTTAAAATAAAAAATCTCTCTCTCTCTCTCTCTCTCTCTCTCTCTCTCTCTCTCTCTCTCTCTCTCTCTCTCTCTCTCTCTCTCT
>JAOVYU010032549.1:0-11141 GCA_025674565.1 Synodontis membranacea
AATGAATGTCCAAATCATTTATTTGTCCACTAATCGAGCTTATTAATGGCTGTTAAATCTTCAATCTCTCTTATACGATTGCCAAGAGAAGAATAATACTTTCGTTTTGTGCCTTAGTTTAAAGTGAATCAGAATTTGTCTTTCACATAGGTTAGATTTGACTATGCAAAAGGCAAAGCTCATTTTTTATTCATACTGTATCTTAAATAAGTAATGTATAATGTATAATGTATAGATAATGTATCTAGATTTAAGGAAGGCTGCTTGACTTTCTGGATTAAGTATCTGTTTGGGAGTTTCAAAGGAAAAGGAAACTTAATGTGGACATTTGCATCAGCGTGTGTTTGTGGATCACAGTAATGGATCACACTGTATGATGTGAGCAGCAGCTGTTCTGAGATCAAAACTAAGACTTAAATGTGATCAAACAAACCTACAGTACATTTTCATTTTTGCTTTCAAATTTGACTTTCATTTAATTTAGTTTTTTTTTTTTTTTTTATTACTTTTATTACGTTTAACATTATATTCAGTATGGGAGGTTCTAGCTATTTTTTTGGCGAACAGTTTCCATGATGTTTCTTGTTCATATTCAAACAGTGTTAGTCTCATCCATGTCAAAAAGGATTAAACAGTCCAAAGAAATAGACAAGTGCTCATGCAAATGGCAATTCATTATTTTTCCTGCCATATATTGTACAAAACAATCATTGCCTTTTGCTGTAAATCTTAGGAACCACCTATTTACCCAGTAGTTACAGTACAACCCCTGTAATGTGCTTTTGCTATATAACATGCTTTCACTTTGTTCAGACCTGTAAATGGTATGTTTGGTCTGATTCTTTGCCTAATTCACTTCCTTATTTCTGACATCAGCTGAGAGCACAAGATAAGTTCCTACATCACAGATAAGTTATTTTCAGAAAAATCCAATTTTATTGTGGTTGGATCTGATGTTACTGTGTTTCTGTGCAAAGCCAGGATAAGAATTCCAACCAAATTACAATTAGGGAATTATAAATCACAGAGGGGGCTGGGGCTGTTTTTCTACAGTGGTGTTGCTGAGCTTGTTTTCGTTGCTGGCATCATAAACTCAAAAATGTACAGAGGCATGTTTGATGCAAACTTGCAGGAATAAGTAAAGAAATTATTCAAGTGACAAGTTGATTTTCAGGACAATAATCCAAATACCAGCTGGCTTTTAAGAGAATGCTTTGCCAAAAATTAAAGTGTTAGAATGGCCCTCAAAGAGTACTGACCTAAAGGCTATAGATTATATATATATACATATAATAGATTATATGTAGATTGTCTGTAGGATGTAATGGAGAAGTAAATTCTTGATGTTCCAGTGTGGATGAATTTAAAGTGAACTGAAACTTACACCTGATTCCATGTCCAGACATTGTCAAGAAATTTTTGCAAAACAAGGACGGGAAACTAACACTCTAACTGTGACCATTAATGTTTTCTCCAAGTTGCTTTTCTTGTCATACACTACATAGAGCAATCACAGCCATTTTTTCACTGGACCAATAGCTGCATCACCTGTGACGTGCTCTTATGTTTTCTAAACTCCTCTGAATGGCCTGACTCATTTGAATGCTTGTTCTGCTGCCAGCTGAGTCTGCAAGGTAGGTTCCCAACGAGGGAGTCTGTATAATAACATTTAAAATATTTACTGAAACAGAAGATAATTACAGCATGATAATTACATTACAAATACATGCCATACAGTAGTTCCTGAATGATATTACTTATTATTCCTCAATATAATTTAATGTTCTTTTTTAGTACATAGTTACAGTACATATATCAAATGTGAAAATAAAATGTTAGTTCTTAGCAAACAATAATCAATTCTAATGAAATATATCATTACAAAAGCAAATGTTATGTGAACGTGTATTAATGCATCTCAAAATATTAGTGAAAAAAAAGTGCAATATTCTAAATCATTTATCTAAGAAAATGAAAATGCAATATAATCTAGATTCATTACAAGTGAACTAAAATGTGTCAAACATTTTTCTATTTTAAGTTTGATAATTAGGGCCTATAGCTCAAAAAAAGTAAATAAAACCTTCAGATTAGTAGGATATTTAATTTCAAGTTTGAATAAATTACTGTTCAAACAGTACAATTAATTCCCAACCATGCACTGGCCCGCAGCAAATTCTAAATATATAATGGAATATGACCTGCACATGAAATTTGCACTTTACTATATTTTACTTCTTAGTTTTATCACTAGGTGGAGTTACTGTTTTGAAGAAGGCAGCTTCTCCACAAAACATAAATCAAAGAAAGATTATGCCATGGCTGACCAAAAATGGCAGAACCAAAGAAACACAAGACAGCAAATGAGTGCAGAAAATTTCAGACACGGTGGGAAAATTAATATTTCTTCATAGAATTCATTATAAGTGAGTTTTACACATTATATTACACAGTATTCATGCATTAAGGAGCTCAATTGTAATAAAAAATTATAAATTAAGTCATTTTTTGCTGTAACATTTTCTTACAAATGTTAGTTGATCTGTTAACAAGCCCAATAATTTAATTACATAACAAGCTTGAAATACACCCCTCCTATTTCTCCCTTATTTTTCCTCCTTTATACAGGGCTGTCAAGGTGGGTCACCATCCTGACTAAGAAGCAATCTGAGGCTGCTGTTTCGAGAATGAGCTTCCAACCCTTTTTGTAATAAAATAAATGAAAACCCCTAATGTAGACTGTTTTTTTTTAACAAGCATAATTTACCTACACTGGATTGATTTTGCTAACTTTAATAAACTAGAAGTGAGGCGATATAGCCTACCGCAGTGTTTCCCAACCTGTGTGCCGCGGCACACTAGTGTGCCATGAGATGTCATGAGGTGTGCTGCGGAAAGTGAGTGAGCTCTAGTGAGTGGCCCAGCCCTTAGTATATTTTTCCATATTTGACCCTCAGTGAAAAAAAGTTTGGACACCCCCGATCTAAAGTGTCGAGGAACTGATTCTTAGGTGCTACTGCTAGAGTGAAGGCCAGCGTTTGCAAGCTGAGACTCTGACTTTTTTGTTTGCTGAGAGCATGTTCTTTCAAAGGTGAGTAAAATTGTTTTTAAAAAAATTAATAAATAAAGGAATCTGCTTAGCCCCAACACCATGAAACAAATTCTATTCTTTAATAAAAATCAATAAGACTTTTCAGTCCAGTCCAACATATACATAATCTCCACATAATTATCAGTCCCACAAGCACATAAGTCCCAAAAACACATCAGTCCCACAAGCACTTCTGTCCAGTTTCACAAGCACATTGCTTCCTACTACTCACTAACACAGCCGTATTACATTGCCCAATATAATAATTAATTCTTAATATAAAACACTGAAATATATGAAGCATATTCTATATACTAAAATAAATTGTATATATGAAATAAATGTAATTTATATGTAGAATACAGATATTTAGAACAGGTTTACAAATTAATCTTTATATAAGACTGGTTTGATGAACTTGTGTGCACCAGCCTGTGTATTGTATGCATCATTGTAAAGCATTTGTGAAATGAACCACTTCTCAAAACAATTGGCTGAAAAGTTTCAGTGTTTCATGAAGCTTCATTTGGCCATCACTAGACATTTGCATAGACAAAAACCAGGGGCGACAGGTATAAATGCAACAAAAGCTTGACAAAGTAATGCTGAAAAACAGAACTTGTGCTAATGAAACAGAAACACAACACAGTTGAAACAAATCAGGGACATGTGGCAAGATCACATGACACACAGGGGCTGATGAGCAGTGTAGTAAAAAAAATGTTCAAAAGTTCAACCAGACTCGGCTCTGACGCAGATTTGGGGGGAATTTCTTTAAATATATATTCTGATACAATTACTAATCACCTGCTAAAAATATATTTAGTAACCTAATCTAATTACCACAAAATTAAAGTAATGTAACTGATTACTGTCCATTACTTTTGGATTACCTCAGTACCAGATATGTGGATGATGACAATATTTTCACAACTAAAGGCAGAGCCTGAGCTGTACTGTGATGGTGATCCCATTTTCTGCTTTAAAAAAAAAATACTGGTGAAATTTCTACCCAGTGAATGCATTTTTTCAAAAGAGGCCATGGTAATGAATTGGTGACTGTAAGATTGGCCACACGTGTGCATGTAGCATATCATTCTTATTTAGGGCTGCAACTACAGATAATTAGAATTTAAATACAATCAATATTTAACATAAATACAATCAATATTTTATTTTATTTTTGCTACTGCAAACAGTTCTATAACTACTGAATTCATGTCTTACACACATGTCTTTTGTTAACAAGTTTTAACCACCACAAATATAACTATAGATTACAAATCTGTCTATGCTCTGTCAATTATGGTAACTCCATATTTACAAATATTTTATAATCATATTTACACATTGAATAACAATCTAATTTTTAACCTAAATTATTTTAAACATGTACCAATGTATTACAGTTCAATTAATAATGAAGGAATATATTCAAGGGTCCATGAAAATATGTACATTGTAATCATGAATACATACATGAGCAAGTACATGAGCACTGTTACCTCACTGTAAGATGGTCCTGGGTTCAATCCCTTCTTTCGCCAAGGGTGCCTTTCTGGGTGGTGTTTGTTTGTTCTCCCTATGCATTCACCAGTTTCCTCCAAAGTCCAAAAGACATGCAGATTTGGTCAAGTGGCTACTCTAAATTGCCCATAAGTGTGCATGCTTGTTTGTATCTGTGTTGGTGCTTGTAGATTTATTGGCGACCAGTCCAGGGTGTACCCTTCCTTGTACCCAAAGTCAGCTAGAATTGGCCCCAGCATCCTCGTGACCCATAAACCATAAGCAGTACAGGAAATGAAATTCTAATTTTCATATAATTACTTCCTAATTATGTTTATTGTGCTAGCTACACACACCCAAGAAAGAAATGTGATGTATTTAGGATTTTTTAAAATACATTTTTATTTTATAAATACAGTAGGCTTTGTCCAGTTGGCTGGACAAAGGTTTAAAAACCTGCCTTTAATGTATATATAATGATTGCTAAAGAACTGCATCATCCACTGTATCTGGACAACAAAACGGTTACATTTTAATGATTAATCCAACATTCCCATCTCTAAAAATACATTTAAGAAAAGCAAAGTAACTTTAGATAATGTCTGAAACCCCTAATTCCTGAAACACTTATAAATAAAGTTGGATATGCCGGCTATGGGAATTAAGCATTTGCAAAAAATATATACAATTCAGCTATGTCCCTATCATTGTCATCACTAAAATATATGGCAAAACAATCTCCCACTACTGTGATTGGGCACTCTCAACCAAACCTCTTTGTTCCAGAAAGAGATTTTTTGTTCAATTTCCAAACTTTCATGTATCTTGCTAAATATAAATGAACAACTACTCTGCTCCATTTATATTGTGCTTTGTTATTGCTACCAATAACTGAAAGCTTTATATGGCTTGTTTTCATAATATATTTCTGTCAATCCCAACATAGAGGAAAACATCAATGTACAATACCATTATTTCGGGATGGACTATACTTAAAAATATATAGTAAAACCTGTACTAAATAAAATAAAAACAAATGTATAAAATAACTAAAAAGTACAATCAACAAAATCATAACAATAATGACTGAAAATAATAAAGAAATATAAGAATGACAAAAGTATATAAGAATATGAAAGACTATGACACAGCAATGACACAAATAGTTTCACAGTCACATTTTGTTTCTAATGAAATGAATGCATTGAGTCACTTGTCCAAAATTTCTGAAAATATCAAATAGTTGCATCTATCTAAATGTTTAAAGTTATTATATACCTGTGGTCACATTGTCATTATATCAATAAGATACTTTGTCTTTAAGGACTCAGTCATTGAGACTCTTGTAGCAAACAACTCATGTAGTACCTCACATTCTTTGTATCAGGTCTGTGTTCTTCTAAATCAGGTAAAGACATTATAGCACTCAGGATTTCTGCCCCATTAATCTTCCCTGGTCTCCTGTCAGAATTGTATTCTAATTTCTTTAACCTTGTGGCAATATTTGGGAGTTCCCTTTCAGTTTGTCTTTGAAATCTGGGGTTTAGGACAAGAGGATAATGATCAGAATTGCCCTGGACTTCAGCTATGTTTTTCTCTACTTTACTTGTATCTACCCTTCCCATTATGTCCTCGGGCAGGAAAAACATGTCTATCCTGGAATGGTTCTCATTCTGATGCCACGAGAGAGAGAGAGAGAGAGAGAGAGAGAGAGAGTGAGAGAGAGAGAGAGAGAGAGAGTATGCTCCCTCAGTATTTCAGGTCAATTTTGCTCTTTTCCACTAAGGCATCATCAGGATTCAAACTCATGATCTTTGGAGGAGAGGGCAAATGGTTTTCTATCACACATGGAAATTTAAAAATGAAAAATACATTTTTACTTAAATATACTAAAATCTCAAGATATTAAAAAACATTTAAAGTATACTTTCAGTGTATTGTTACAATGATCATGTTGAACATTTTTAAAAATATATGAAAAAATATATGGAAAATCATAGACTGAATAAGGGAACAAAACTTTCACTTAAAGTATATTTTCATATAATCGATTTATAGAAAGTGTACTGTTATATAATTATTAATATAAGTAATGTAATAAGTAATTAGTGTAATAATGTAATAAGTGTATTACATCTTTTATTGTGGAAATTGGCAAAAGCATGATTTTAGTATATTTTTCATATACTTAGTGATAGAATTTATTTCTGGTATATTGCAATCTATTATCGAAAATGTGAATATATTTAAAGTAAAAAAAAGTTGTTTTATTTTGGGGGGGGAAGGGGGGTGTGTGCTCAGCCTAGTTAACTGTTAGTCAGTTATTTTGACCTCTGTCTGCCTGCCTTTTCTTTGCCTCATGTTTCTGGATTAGTTTGCCTGTTTTCACTAATAAACTGTTAACTTGTACTTCTGCCTGGATCCCTGCATCCTATGCACACATGCCCACGCCTTTTATGACATCTGTTTGTAGAATAAATGTGACTTGCTGACTGAACTGAAAAGAGAAATCCAATTTCATTCACAAAAGTTCTTTTAAACAGAATAATTGCTGGTATTCAACATTCCATAGAGAATATTACTAAATATTACATTCTTATCATATAGAGAAGTACACTGAATAAAAAGAAATGTGTTCAAACAGATTTACTGTAAAATTTAAATCACATTTTTTTTTAAATGTGACCAACCATGTATTTCCTTTTTTTTCAGTGTACCTGACATATAGTACTTGATTTAAAGTCCCTAATTTACTTGATAAATAAAATCATAAATAAATAACAAAGGAACAGCTGACTCCGGATAATATAGCAAGTATAATAAAAACAATAGAACTAGCTCTGCACCGTAAACTATTTGTGGGTGAATTTAACCATCACCTTTGTTTATATAAAGGAAGAAAAATGGTTGCACATGTTTTAATAATGGTCTTTATATACTCTACTGAAGAGTCCTCTGTGTTGGTATTGTTTTGCTCACTAGGTGATATTTTGTGCATAATTATTATTACCATCATCATCATCATTATTATTATTATCATCATATTATTATTACCATCATCATCATTACCACACTATGCTGCAAATATGTATAGATGTACAACTTTTTGTGTACATTGTTATTTTACCTTTTATATATAATTATTTTAGTAACTTTAACTGTAATGTGTGTACTGCTGCTGGAACTAAAATTTCCCAGAGGAGTCTACCTGAGGGATTAATAAAGTCTTATCTATCTATCGGTCTTATTTTAAGTGCTGAGTTTTCTGTGAATTCCCTCACCTTCTTTTCCATTTGGTCATGTTGTTTTAACTGTGAATGAATGAGCACAACTTGTCTTTGATAGCAAACAGTGGCCATAGTCATGATTTTCTTGCACTTAACCTTATGGCGCTTAGTTGTTTCATGTCCAACTTTCTCACACTGCCATTCAAAATAAAAAACCTTATCTGCAAGGTACTTCAGAGCCAGATTCAAGATAGTGTTAGTGAGGGGGCAGCCAGGTTGCAAACGCCTGAGCTCAACATTGGTTTGGACTTTTGGAAGAATGCAATCCAGAATGCTGAAGTCTGGTGCGGGTGCAGAGGGATTCGGCTTTAGCGTTTTTATGGCTTCTTCGAGGAAAGCCCACCTGATTTCTTGTTCACCTCTCTCTAAGGTCAACCTGAGCACAATAGAAAGATTTTTGTCCATCTTTCCCTTAAAAGAAGGGGTAATGAATGCACTGAGGCGCTTGGCCAAAATTTGGGAGAATATCAAATAGTCCACATTAAAGATCTGTCTGTCTCCTGAAATATAATATTTTTTAAAATGGATAGGTATTTCTTTATTTTTTATCATTAAATTGTAGTCTATCTTCAAAGTCTCAGTCAGTGGACAGCAGTAATGTGTTTTGTAGTACTTCACATCCAATGTATCAGGCCTGCGTTCTTCCGAGTCAGTCAAAGACTTCATCACACTCAATATTTCTGCCCCACTAATCTTCCCTGGTCTCCTGTCAGGGATGTATGTTAGTTTCTTCAACCTTGTGGAAACATTTGGATTTTTTTTTTCAGTCTGCTCCTCGAGTCTGAGATATAAGACAAGAGGACGATGATCAGAAATGTTCTGTAGTTCAGCTATATTGTCAACTATATCGATATTACATATCCGTCCCATTCTGTCCTCTGGCAGGAAAAACATGTCTAATCTGGAGTTTCTGTCACGCTGATGTCGTGTAAATTTTTTCTTAATAGGGTGTAAATATGACCATGTGTCTTTAAGATTCAGAGTCACAGTAAAGTCTTCTAAAATAGCTCTAAATGGTGAATGCATTGACTTTGAAGGTTCCCGATCTAAGTGGGGATCCAAAACTGTGTTGAAATCACCTCCAACCACTAGCACACCCTCACCTGTCTCCATCAAATACTCTTTCAATCTACTCAACACATTTCTGTCTGCCTTATGATTGTAAACATTTACAAGAGTGTACAGTTCATCATACAGATGACAGAAGAGTACAAAATAACCTCCAATGCAATCTTCATCATGGCATATGTACTGAAATTTTATGCTTTTTTTAATCAGTATTGCAACTCCTTTGCTTTTAGTGCTGTGTATAGTGAAGAAGGCTTCCCAATTTTCCTCTTCAGCTCCTTTGAAGATTTCGGAACACTTTGGTCCAATATGTGTCTCTTGTATGAACGCAATATCTGCCTGAAGGGTACTCAGGCTGTTCAACACTTCTGAAAATTTGGGGGTTTTCTTAGATTTTTTTCTTTTTATACCATTTGTGTTCCAGGAGACAAAACAGAGGTTTCTACATTCTGATTGTGTTGTCATTATTAATGATTGAACTTCTGTAAATAAAATATACAAATTAAAATGCAATTATTTTATTTAGTTTCTAATATATTGTTGTGTTCGATTTTTAAAAGCAAAGAAAATTCTATCTAAAATAAGAATCCCAAAATAAATATCAATTACCTTGTTGGAGATGTACAGTACCTTGTGCACTGCAGTCAGCTGATAGAACAAATGAAAGAATTGAATAAATAAAGATTTAAGAATTTATGAAATAATTTATTAGCTGATTTTACAGTAATTATTTTACATACTGAAAAAAATACACAAGTTGAAAACATCACACATGTTGGAAAAGAGTGGGGTAAATTATCTTATTGACATTTTTCTTTTTCATGACATAAATTTCTAACAAACAAAGTAAAAGAGTTTATGTGTTTTATTTCTTTCTAAAATAAACAGCTGATTAACACATTTGTGCACACTCTGCATAGGTTCATGTCTTTCAGTTTTAAAAGGAATAAAGGATAGTTTCCTAATATTGTGTATCACATCAGCGAACTGTACAATATAATATATAATGTAACGGCAATCTTACCTTAAAGACCAGACATGCAAGTTGAGAGCCAACGTTGGATCAAATAATGTAGAAAGACACCAGTGTTTGTTTTTTTATGCTCTTTGATCATTTGATCTCAGATCAGACAACTGTAAAGTAAAAGTTTTCAATGTAAGAGATCCATAACCCCTATCTTAAGCTAATGACCCATTAGGTATTATATACTCTGTCCTTTGACATAACTAGATCTACTGAAAGAAACCAAAGAAGAAGCTATGCTATGTTGATAAAATACTAACATATAGTAGTAGAGATGAAACTCATTATTTAAAATTACATTACTTAAAACTGTAACAAACCAATATTTAAGAAATACAAAAAAATACATAAATATCTACAATTATATAAATTACACATAAATATCCAGTTCATATAATATTACATTTTTTTAATCCTTTAGGCATTATGTGTTCTGAATCTCATCAGTGTCTAAAATGCATAAACATATGTTTTTATTAGGTCTTGTCAAAAGGAGTACAGGTTTTTGATTGTTTTTTATCTAGCCATGTCTAAACAGAGAAATTGTCAATAACCTACAGATGTACAAGTATATAGTTAAATGCAAGGACAGTCATTTTAAACCAGAAGTGGTGACTACTCTACTGCTCCTTGCTGGTACCAAACCATACTGTATGTTTAAATGGGATGCTGTGATGTCATGTGAATTTTAGTACCACCTTGAAGTTGAATATTTTTTTTTAAAAAGGACTTCATACTGTTCAATCAATAATAGTGATTAATATTGTGAAGGTTTTGTGAAAAAGTTTGTTTCTGCCACTTATCGTGTGTTTTCCCACACCAGCTTCTTTTTGTCTCTCTGTTTAAGTCAAAAACAAAAAAAAGTTCAATTTGCCCTGCAAAGCCCTCTGTCCTGAAGGCTTCCCTATGTTGGAAAATCAGCAAATTTGTGCTTGTGTGAGTTTTTACTCTAGAAACAATAAGGTATCAGAATGAGCACATTAATATAAATCTGTGATTTTCCACGTAGCCAGGACTATTCAGAGCCATTCTGTTATAGAAAATGTTATATTAACAACTACTGACAAATCTACGGTGGCCGAGAGGGGCAAAACAAATTTACAAAATCAAAAACAATTTTACAACACGTAAAACACTTTTACAAGTCCTAAAACAAATTTACATT
>JAOVYU010032752.1:0-11129 GCA_025674565.1 Synodontis membranacea
ACCACTAATAGCTTATCTGAAAATGGACCTCAAACAATAAAAAGGGTAAAAGATGTGTTCTGACAAATCTTTTATAAGCAATTGACACATGCATAGTAGTACATGCAATAACATATGACGGATACATACACATTTTGTCATGTCAGCGCAGGGCGCCACGCCCACCTGTGGAATGCATGTATCGGAGCTAAGTCACCTGGACTGAATTAGTGGTAATTGGAAAGACTTTAGCGCTTCACGCCAAGGCGTGTGTCCATGCCTCTTTTAAAGTCTTTATCTGTGCTTGATCTCTGGTGCGGACTTTATGGACATTTCATGTGGGACTATTTCCTGGTGTTTTCCGGCGGGACTTTGAACTATTTTGCCTTAAGGACTAAGTGAAGGATATCTGCCGTATTTATGTTGGAGTATTGTTATGCCGTGCGTCTTCTGCCGGATTTTTGTGTTCGTGATTCGGCCTGATTTCCATGTATCACACCCTTGTTTCAGGTTTCCAGTTTGTCTGCCTCTGCTTTATTCCCGTGTTTCATTTAAATAAACTCATTAAATCTCATGTCCGTTTTTGCCGTGTTTTCCTGCATCTGCCTCCAGAAAAAAAGACACACCCCTGCTCTCTCTCTCATACACACACACACACAGGAGAGACATGACACCTTAATTAAAGTTTCAAAGTTTTCTTAAATAATCACTTACCAACTAGGTAAGTATTTATATAAGTAACAAACCAGAAAGCCGATATCATAATGGCTTCACAAAAGAAGTGATGAGTCCCCCTACAGCGCTGCCATATACTGTATGGTCTGTGGTCATACGAATATGTGGTCATATATATAAATATATATATATATATATATATAGAGAGAGAGAGAGAGAGAGCTTTTTTTTTTTTTTTTTTTTTTTTACAAAAGGCTGAGGTTTGTAAATCTGCAGAGAAATTGTGCTGATTGGAAAATGCCAAACAAGCCAAGTCAATGGATATCGAATAGGAGTTTTACACCTCCAGTGGTTCATCAGCATTAAGCGCTGTATCCTGGTCAGGGTCATGGTGGATCTGAAGCTGTTCCTGGAACACTGGTCATGATGTGGGAACACACCCTGGATGGTACATGAATGGTGTGTTTTGGGAGGTTCGTAGGAAATTGAAGAAATCCAGACTGACATGAGATCTGTCCAGGCGGCAACCCGAGGTTAGGGTGGAGCTGGAAACCATGGAGCTATGAGACTGTGCTTTGATCTTCATGCTATGGTAAGACTGTGAAATTTGCACGTATTCAGGCAATGTGGAAAATCACTGCTCATTCAGATCGTAAATGTGCAGGTAACGGTGCTATTACATGGAAGAACCCTGTACAAGTGGCAGTAATTGCTGCTATGATTCCAGAGATAATTGCATTTCTTCTACCTTCTGTGCTGTAATTGAATGTAAAGTAAAAACTCGTATGCCCTTTTAGCATCTTTGCTAAATCCACCGACAGAGCAGATGATGTGTTGGGTAAATATGCACTGCTAAAGCTAAAGCTATCTACGGTACAAGGCAGGGTCTAATGTAACACTTTAAAAAGCAGATGAGAAGTAGGGGACACGTCTCAGCGGTGACTATTTTCCAAGGTATACTTGAAACACGCCACTTATTCGTTCTGTCATTTGGTGGGAAAAGGCTGCAGCATTAATTATGGGCTGGGGCAAACAAAGGGAAAATTTTACGGAAAGTTGAAACTTATAGCAAAAAAAAAAAAAAGAGGTAGGAATTCAGGACAAAAGTGTAGCTGATCTTCTGTGCAGAGTTATTTTTTAACCATAGGCTAGATTGCTAGCAAATCCGTATACTGAATCATTGACTTTTGGCTTCCCAACATACCTGCAAGAAAGATGAACATCTCAGTGGAGAAGGAGGAAAGTAATAGTTCAGTGAGAAAATGAAAATAATAATAAAAAAAAGCTACTCGCCATCTACAGCAACGTTAGAATTCAGTTCATTACAGGGAACATAATACAGCTAATATTCAGCATAAATGTTACATTTGTTGTTTTTTGATGCATCATCCCCCCCCCCCACTCCTGCGTGAATTAAAATCCGCATGCATTTGCATGCAGTAAAGTGAGATTCATAACTGCCTCTCTGTTGCCTTTCATAAGTAATTACATTTTTTAAGCAGCAGGAAAACTTAACCCATGCTGATTAGCATTGAGGAAAGTGCCTTCGGTGTTTTTTGTTCCCTCTGCATAATAGAGTACACAGAGATGCATCTCACTAGGAATAATAAGTGGTTGTAGATTATATTTCCTTGTGATATTGCCATGCTTCACTATTTCCGGCATGATAAAACATTAAGGGACGGCTTGGTACTGTAAGGAGCATTTTTTCTGGGCTGACCTGTTATGCCGGCCGTATTGGGTGAGATATCCCTGTTCTTACTTTTAGATTTTTTCTTGGTAGCATAAAAGAAGAAAATGAGAGAGAAAGGTGGAGCAGCTTTTTTTTTTTTTTTTGTGTGTGTGTGTGTGTGTGTGTGCCATGCTCAGGTAGACCTGAAACATCTCCTCTGAAGAAGCTGAGGGCCCAAGAGAGAAAGCATGTCATTAGTGAACTGAGCAAAGCATTTTGACCTCATCTTACCATCGTCTTCTCTTCCTGTCTGGTCCGAGGGCCATCCTTTTATCCCTCCATGTACTGTCTGGCAGCTGGGATAGTTTGGTAAAATCATTTTACTTTTGACCCTTAATTATTTATAACTCTTATATATACTTGGACTCATGAGGACTCGTCAGGTTCATTGAAGTCGAGGCGGATGGAATCCATCGTCTGTTTTTCACAACTCCTTTTCTTCTTTAGACTGTCAATATGGGGTCATCCAATATCAGGGGCCCCCATCATCTGTGAGGCGTTTTTGTTTTTGCTGCGTTCAACCTTTCATGCGTCTTTAGAATTCATTTTGAGCTACGTCTGAGCTACAAAAGCAAAAAAAAAACAAAAACCCCAACCTACCGCTTTCAAAATGCATACTGTAGTGCATCAGAATTGTTTTGTAATAGATATGGGACGGGATGCAACGTGTTCAAGTTGGTTGACCTTTTGGAATTTGCTGCTTCTTCATAAAATAAAAAAAAAATAAAGCTTGATAACTAATTTATAGAAAAGAAATGCCGTAAGGGGAAAAAAAAGTATGTGAACGCTTGTAGGCTATTTATCTTCTTTTAGCAACAACAGCTTCCAACGAACCATTTCTTTAGCTGCTGAATGGACACGAATGGACTTCCAGTAAAGGGGCAAGTTTACACCATTCCGGTCTGAAATGGTGCCACAGCAGCTCAACTGGGTTATGGTCTAGACTCTGTCTTGACCATTCTAAGACAAACTTTCTTAATTGTAAGCAGATATAAATAAACAAACAAACAAACAAACAAATAAATAAATAAAATGCTCAAGGCAGCCACAAAATCATGATGCACCCACCACCATGCTTCACAAGTGGATTGGTTTGTTGCACAGTGTATTTTTTGTCCTCCAAACATAGCGGCCTTTTGCAAAATGGCATGGAACAATTTTACAAAAGAACGTCAGATGGCGTTGTGTCAAATGAATTTCAAAAGACTTCAGAAAACGCAACAAAAAGACCCAAAACAAATTGCCAGAGCAACGGTTTTGCAATAGTCAAGTGACTTAACCTTACTGAGATGGCGCGGGATGACATGCAGAGGGTTGTTAACTTAAAAACGAAAGAAAGAAAGAAAGAAAGAAAGAAAGAAAGAAAGAAAGAAAAGAAATACTGATTATCTGAAACATTTTGCATAAATGTTTGAGCTACAATTCCGTTGTGCAAGTCTGCTTATCAGATACAGGAAATGTTTCCTGGAAATCATTGCTTTTAGTGGAGTTATAGGACATTAATCACAATGATTTCAAGCACTTTTTTCCAGTCTGGAATATAAATGATTTAAAGTATGATTAAAAGTAGAAGTGTAGCAGTTTGTATGTTGGATTTGGCTATTATTATTATTATTATTATTATTATTATTATCATTATTATTATTATTATTATTATTATTATTATTATTATCATCATTATTATTATTATTATCATTATTATTATCATTATTATTATTATTATCATCATCATCATCATCATCATCATTATTATTATTATTATTATTATTATCATTATCATTATTATTATTATTATTCAGAAGTTCATGTAAGTGCAAAAAATAAGTTTATTATTCATTTACCAGCTTACTGTCTTAGCTGGCATGTTCTGCCTCCCACGCAGTGAATTTATTCGCGCACTGCACTATTTGATGACTGACAAAGGTTTAATATGAAGCAACACGGCTACATCCATGCTCCAGCCACTGCGCTTTATCCCCTGGAAAAATAAACACACATCATTGCTTGAAGGGTCATGGGACCTCTGGGTGTTTTAGGGCAAAGAAGGCATGCAGTTGCCATGACAATGGAGCTTTTTTTTTTTTTTTTTTTCATCGTATATATAAATTAATATAACGTTCACATACAGAACTGGACAATTGAGCAGAAAGCAATAAAGGAAGACTTGGCGAGTAAACAGAACAGAGTTCACTTACCGTGTCATCCCTTAGGTAAGATTCAAACTCAGGTTGTCAAAGTTGTATGATTTGGTGCATTTGATCGTATAACTCAATTCTCTGAGGATCCTACTTCGCCCAACGTGTTTGGAGTGTGCATTTGATTCTGTATCCCAATGTGGAATAAGCGCGAGAGGAGGGAGGTCTACGGGCAATGCACAGAAATTCGACTTTACTGGATTTGTGGTTTCAGGCATGCCGCAGGACACAACAAGAGAAGTTGTGTGTGTTTATATATTTTTTTTTACTTTCATGCGAGCAATTGCTCAGAGACGAAGAAAGATCAAAGATCGTGTTTGATTAACAGTGTTCATTCGTTCATCCTTAGTAACTGCCTGGTCAGGGTTGTGTGGATTAAATTAGGCTACTACTGTAGTTTGTTTGTATTTGGGGGAAATAGAATCAGGTTCAAAGATAAAACAATAACCAAAGGAGCCAGATTAATTGGAAAACAGTCCCGTGCGCATATCGAGTTGTCAATCAGTTGATTCATCTGTCCACCCGTCCATCTGTGCGTCCGTAACTAGATTCTCGTTAGTGTGAAATCTCAAGAACAAGTGCTGGATTGTTTGGAGGATTTATATAGTATTACTGTACCATGATAATCATTGATTAGATTTCGGAACTGATCCAAACAGGGATCAACCGAACAAAAACAACAACCCTTCCAGTTCAGGCCACAGTAACACTCTCAGGTTTAAATCCAAATTCAGACACAGATAGACAGATACAGATCATGGCATTCCATTATGCAACTACTGGAAATATGGCTCGATATGCAAGAGTGGAATTCTTTCCTTTGTATATCCGAGCTTGTTAGGAAGCCGGGGTCAGTCATGACGCAGCATCGCTGGAGCTGTCAGGGTCCAAGCTCAGAGACTGCGAATCTGCCAATATTTGGCTTGAACTCATGACCTTGCCACCCTGAGTTCAGAACCCGAACCGCCGAGCCACCACTGCTCCGAAGCTCTCTTTATTGGAGTCGGGTTTTATTTATCATATTATTCCAGTAATGCTTAATAAATGAGGACCTTGTAAAGGACCACTTTAACGAGGACCTGGTCCAGTACAATCGGCATTATTTAATGGCCAACCTTTGTCACAATAACAAGTCATGATTCTGTTAAAAGACACCTACTTTTCTTTTCATACATGCTTTCCCCCCCAATGTAATAAGTATCTCTCTTACCTCTATTAAAACCTGACAAATTAATTTCTTGCTCTTCAGCTTCCTGTTATACTCCAGTGAACGCACTTGTTCTTTTATGAACCGTAGCAGCTCTTCTTTTCCAGTATCATACACACTAGGTGGCAGTAAAATTCTAAGCTGCTTTAACTGAAGTGACACTAGACGTCTGTTTTGGAATAAATTGAACAGGGGCCAGCTTTAGGTGTACGAGGAGGTCCGTCGACGAGAGCTGTGAAGTGATGTATGCAGGTAATTTTAAGATACAGACAAAAAAAAAAGACTAGAGGATAGCAAAGATCAGTATATGTAGGGATAAGAGGGGTGTTATGAGCTGGAATACTCTTATCCGTCTTTGCTAAGCTTCGGAAGTTAAAAATCGAGCTATTTTTATTCGAGCTGGCACTTGCATAAGCAGTCTGCGCGAGCATACGGATATTTGTTCTAGAAGGAAAACTCTGTGCAGCCGCGAAATGAAGATGGACAGATACATTGCATCACCACGTCTGTTATTCTTACAGCCTCCTTTCAGTGTGTGTGTAAATCGAAATTCATCTCCATAATCATAGACTGCCTCCTATAGAGGTTTTTTTTTTTTATGGCTTTCCATCAGTGGCTGATTTCCCCTGTGATGTCTTCTGCTCACTCAAAGCCTCCTAATCACCCGCAGGTTAGATTTATGAGTCCGATAGCGGCGGTAGATTGTTCTTGATGATAACCTTTTTTTTTTCCGAAATTTTCAAAAGCTTTCCGCAAAATGGCTATTTTAAAAAAAAAAAAAAAAGAAAGAAGCTAAGGAGTTGCTCTAAAAAAAAAAAAAAAAACTGGCCATCATGATACTGACACTGGATCCTTCATGGTCTCTTCTGAAGACCTTTAAGGAGGAAGAAATGATGATGCATGCAAGACTGTGGGCCTTGATGAAGCTTTACCACTGGCCTTCCATTTTAGCTTCATGTGCTAATGCCCAAGTAGCATTTTTATCGAGCAAAATGATGAAAACAAAAGCCGGTCCAAACCTTGGACAACGCTGGGAGAATCCTGAAGCAGACATGAACCTTTTCCATAAGTCCTGCTGCGTTCCATTTGCCCTGGGAAGTCATTAGTTCCCAGTTGGAATTTTCCAACGGAACGCCCCCACAAGTCAGAATTCTTCCTCGGAAAGCCGTTTGATCCTCACCAACCCCAAGTTTAAAAATCCCAAATGGCGGCACCGTGCCTGAACAGTAAGCGAAAGCTGTCGTTTTTATATTGCTTATCAGCATGTCCGTCTATTTTCGTGTCATTTAGTCAGTCATACACACAGCATTGTCTTACAAGTTTTACGTGTGCTCATACTGATACGGTGTTTTGATTAATTAAATACGGCAGAACATGTTGTTTTCAGGTGGTATTGCTACAGTAAGTAATGACTAATGGCTACCCTAGGTAGTGAGCAAACCTGGCTTCTCCCACCCTGTGAAATATAAAGAAAAGTAATTAAAGGTTTAAAACTTGAATGTTATTACGTATTCCATATTTCTTCATTAGTTTTCCGTATTCCAAAATAGCACGCATTATAGTAGTTTTCCTGGAGGCATCAATATTGGTTTCCTGACAGTTATGCCTGGTGTGATGTCATTCCCAGCTCCGAAATCCGACTTCCAAGGCAAATGGAATGCAGAATTACCTTTTCGGTTATTATGTTCCTGGCGAGAGCAGTAATGGAGCTTCTGGCAGAGCGTCCTTGTATTGGCACTCACCTCTGGCATAGACACTCCTGACATGAGTTTCTGTAATTCGGACTGTCAGTGCATCCAGTCGGAGTCTAGTAGAATAAATCTGTTAACATATTAGATAACGTATTAGAATGAGTGCATTAACGTAAACCATTGCAGCTGCACTATTCTTGCACTGTACTTACTTCCGATGGAAGAGGAAATGAATCAATGTAGCAAACATTGAGAGGCAGGATGCAAGGATAGTGTTTATCATTATCAGTGTTGATCATTATCAGTAATTGGAAATATGGAAGACGAGAAACTACTGTATGTGGTGGGCTAGAAACCAAGTCATAGGTGAGCCTAGAAAGCAACAGAACACCTGGAAACAATCACGAAACAAACCAATGAACTCGAAGGCCCACGTGAAGAGAGCAGACCTCAACTACAGTCGACTCTTCTACGATACGCACATCCATTTTATACGCGGAGTATATTTCAAGTGGAGTCGTCGTATTTCTACATTGGCTATGTTTTGTCACTACTGAACTTTCCTGCCATGTACTGGATATTTAGGTGTATGGTATTGCTGAGCAAAGACGTGGATCCACTTCAAAACTGAATGGTTTCTTCCTTGGCCCATGCTACACCCTTCCACCAAATTTCATGCAAATCAATTTGGTAGATTTTGTGCAATCCTGCTTATAGTCAAACAAACAAACTGCAACACAAACCAAACTGCAAACCTCCTTAGCAGGGGTAATAGGCTGCATGCGAGCTGTGAGAATGGAATTCATGACAATCAACACTTGGACAGAGCAGACCTCAACAACCGTCAACTCTTCTACGATACAGTGGAGTCGTCGTATTTCTACATTGGCTATGTTTTGTCAGTACTGAACTTTCCTGCCATGTACTGGATATTAAGGTGTATGTTATTGCTGAGCAAAGACTCGGATCCACTTCAAAACTGAACGGGATCTTCCTTGGCCCATGCTACACCCTTCCACCAAATTTCATGCAAATCAGTTCGGTAGATTTTGCGCAATCCTGCTTAGAGTCAAACAAACAAACCGCAACACAAACCAAACCCAAAAACCTCCTTAGCAGAGGTAATAAGCCGCATGCGAGCTGTGAGAAGGGAATCCACAACAATCAACACCTCCTGACCAGTCAGAATCAAGAATCCAGCACCGTTATGGTATAATCACAATCAAGTCGAGGGGAAGGAGACATCCGTGAGGCTGCTCAAGAGAAAAGTGACTGCCAAAAGGTTTAAATCTTCCTTAACGTTCCAACTCGAAATTCTTTGCGGAATTTTTTTGGAAATAAACAGTTAGATATACACCGCACACCTGGAAGCATTAAAAAAAAAGCCATGTAAAGCAATCTCTATTCATTACAGCAATTCATCAAGTTAATAGGGTGTGCTTGAATAACTATGTGGAAATAAAAGCAAGCAACAACTCCACATCATTAGGCACTTTAATATTTTCCCGGCACAAAGAACTACAGCCGTAGTTACAGCAGATATAAAGCTTTCATGATGGCTCCAAACACTGTCACAGACCAAAATAATTGTGTTAACAACGTGACCGCACATCACGGATACAAAGGAAGAACAAAACACACCCCGTTGTGAGCACTGCTTAAATCTCTGTCTTATAACGTGTTCATTTTACTGATAATGCTCGAGCACTCGGATTCACCAGAGAACCCTTCTTTTTTTGCCCTCCCCTGCTTCTTAGGAGATTCTTTTTGAATGAGCTGAAAAGGACTACTCAGCTTCAACAGCTAGACATACATCTTCCCATATCCTTGTTATTCTGCATAAGTCTGTGATGTAATGGTTTATTAGGCTGGGCTGCTAAAAGCCTTTCTATATTACAGCAAAAATGGCATTTGTCGTATTAGTCTTGTCTCCTATCTGTGTGATTTTACATTTGTGATCAGAGCTCAGTTAAGGAGCCAGAAGCTTCCACCAAAATCCAAAATAATCCACCTTAAAAGATTTGCTAAGTGCGGTACCAAAAATGAACCCTTATAACGAAGCTTTTTTTTTTTCATAACTAGTCGTGCTAACATAGTCATACTAGCAACCCCTTTTAACCATGACAATCTCCAACTCCAAAACACTCCAGCAGCCAGTGCTTAAACCCGTGGACTGAAGCCCCTGTGAAAAACAGAAGCCGTTAATTTTTTTTTTTTCTTCCACGTAGCTAATTCGGAAGGGAGTGAAACAAGGCACGATTGACACTACGGGATAATAAGCAAAACATCGAGGCAGTGATAAGGGCGAAGAAGAAATAAAAGACAAGCAAAGTGTTTTAAACCAACCCCGTTTACAGTACTTTAATTAGGCTGAACGTACTTCCCCTTTTTCCAGGACACGTTCTTTTTTTTTTGCGTCCAGGATTCAACTTTTGCTTTCCACAGTCGACATTCATCGTGTGTTTGCCCCATGCCACTATCCTGCCCCCAATGTCCAAAACATGGTCAACCAACTCTAAACCAACCCTCCAATTCCAACAAGTAATATTATTCAAAAAATTTATCGCATATAACATTAGCTGGCTAACTAGCTAGCTGGATCAGAACACATCCCGGCCATCGAACGTGCTTGATTTTTTTCTTTTTTATTTACATTTTTTTAAAATTTGTTTTGAAATGCTTTATGACCATCACTGACTAGCCTACTGTATATGAAGCAAAAAAGCAGATCATTAGCGTAAGGAGGACGATTTTTGCTCTTAACAAATTTAGGATTTCTTATTAAAGCAATGCTAAGAATCGTGAGTGACACACTAAGAATGGCTCCACGGTTCCCTCCAGGACACAATTAAATAACTTTGCCAGCCTAACCTGCTGCTGGAAGACATACTTAACCTCTCTCCCAACAGTGCAGCATCTTTGTCACCTGTTTCCCTCGTTCTCCCCGCTGTGTTTTGTCTCCTTTGTATCTCTGGACCCGTTTTCTTTTGTGAAGCGCACAGTTTACCTCAGCCATGTTCAAGGCTCTCCAGCAAATGTTGGTCCTCTTGGATCACCGCTGCTCTCATTAGATGCCGTCCTGCGGTGCCCAATGCATGCTTATTCAGGGTCTAAAACGCTCCTGAGTGCTTTATTCCACTGGGTCGCCCGAATGCCTGGAGGACACACGCTGGCTTAAAAAGTGCAGTACACGGATACATAAGTTGGAAAGTTGGCTACGCTCGAAAGCGAAAAGTCGGAAAATGCATAGAGTGGGAAATCGCCATGAAGTCGGAAAACATAATCACTTAAAAACTGTGCTGCTGAATCCTTAAATCTGATTGGTCAGAAGGTGTTGGCTAATCTTCCAGAACAGCAGCTCTGATAGAGGCTCAGCTGCAAATCACAGGTTTATAATAAATACGCTCAATGGAAGGAAGACGTGTGTTTAACGCTGATGGAAGGAGTCTCCAGTGTCAGCGCTTTTAACACTCAGAGGTAAAGCTACAACTGGAAATTTCCACTTCCTAACATAACAAGCTGCGTTTCTTTTTTCTTTTTTTTAACCTCATAACATATGAAGCATATCACTATTTTTATTTTAATCTCAGTCCTCTTCAAGAATACATTATTCCTTTATTTTGGCATAACTCTATAAATATATCCAGACT
>JAOVYU010032844.1:0-11125 GCA_025674565.1 Synodontis membranacea
AAGCAAATTTTTACTATTTAATTATTGTAATGGTGAAAAAATTGGCAAAATAAATGGAAAAAAATGCGAAACACCGCATTCGGTATTCGGCCTTCGGCCAAGCATTTCATTATTATTCGGCTTCGGCCAAGAATTTCATTTCCATGCATCCCTAATTTTAAAAATAAATAAATGCACACAAAATTTTTGGATAAATGAAGCGTATGACCTAGGGGCTTTGAGAATGAACCACAGAAACGCTGAGCTCAGCAGCAGCAGGAATAGAGCTCCAAAGGCGGCAAAAATGCCCGTATGGTGATGTCTGAAAGCTAACTGTGAACATCTCACGGGATATCCATGAAAGAACATCATCACGTGACCAGCGTAGGCTCGAAAGGTTTTCTCTATAGGTTTTACGGCTTAATCACGAAGTAACACCACACGTCATCGAGTTACTCTCAAACTTACCCCGTTAAGCCAGTAACCCCGCTTCGTAGTTTAAACTGGTCTTTAAAAAGTACAACTGTGTTCCAGGCTAACTAACCGAATGCCGAGTTCCTCGATGAGGAGCATACATTTCATCTCATGATTATCATAATTACACTCCATCAATATCCAGCTGATATTTCCTTTTTTTTTTTTTGCATCACATGGGTCGATTTACAGATTCATAGCTGCCCACGACACGCCACTTTGTGCAGATTTGAGTCTGAACTGCTTTCTCGCTCGTTGTGGTGTCGGTTTGGTAGATCGCGCGTTCCTGTAACAGATATTTCGTCATGACTGCTGTGGATCTTTGCCTGCCTAAACGTGCTGCACCGAGAGGACAAAAACACAAGTCTTAGCCTCGAACAGAACTCCAAGTGCGATCACACCTGCTGAAACATAGCAATAACCACCACGATGACGATGTTCTTTTCTGATATCAGGATGCTCTACTCTGCACCTTATAAATATCTCGAGGAGAACCTGAGCACAGCGGTGACGATAATGCTCCTAAAAAAAAAAAAAAAAAAAAAAAAAAAAAAAAAAAAAAAAAAAAAAAAAAGATCACAATAACCCTGTGTGTGTGGAATATCATAAAAATCTCATGTGATTTTCAACTGTGCTCCTCTGTAAATGTCGTTACTCAACAAAGCATTTTCTATACAAAGATGAAAAGAATATAACTCTCGAGTCGAAAGTTGACATAAATCTTGGGGGGAAAAAAAGAGAAAAAAAAGGGCAATGAGGCAACGTGGCAGGGCCACAGACAGAGGCACAATAATTACACGTCTTGCGCTTGACTACTACTGTCCCACTGACAGCAGATCGAGCAACTCTTATTAAAAAAAAAAGGCAGTGTGCAATCAAAAATAAGCAGCAAGCCCCTTAAACACACACACACACACACACACACACACACACACTCCAGATGACTGGACAGATTACCCTGTAGTTTGTTTTGCATTTGTTGAAGGGCAAGAAGCAACACCTCTGCCCAGATGTAAAGGAAGAGCTTCTTGATAAATATAACTAGCAGCTAACACGACTAGGGACCTCGTCATTTTCACACCGTATACTGTACGAATGTCGAACATTTTACAGATTTACGGGATATTAAATCAGAGCCGATAAGTGTCAGCAGGTAGCGCTTCCACCTCACAGCTCCAGGGTCCCAGAGGTTCGATCCTGAGCTCAGATGATATTTTCATGATGTGGGTTTCCTCTGGGCTCACAGGTTTCCTCCCACCTCCCAAAAACATTCATAATCGCTATCCGGGCATCATTACCTTTGGTGCCATTTCCTACTTTACAGGTGCTCCTCTGTGCTTTAACTCTGATCTCAGTGGTTTTCTTCATCCTGACCTGTGAAGACGACCTACTGTCGACTGTCCCCTTTAGCCGATTTGTAGCGGTCCAAACACACGGCCCTGATGTTCTATGCAGGCGTAAAGACATAAGGTAAGAACTTTATTAATCCTGGGGGACATTCTTGTGCCTTTTACATGCTCAGTGCAGTAAAAATAGAAAGGAGAAAAAAGAGGGGCAGCCAGGATTGTCAATCGCTTTAAAGTAACCTCAGCTGGAAAGAATAATAAAAAAAGGCTAAAGAACAGGATAAAGCGCAACTATTTAAACAATATATACAGTATCTCGCAAGTGAGTCACAGTGCAGAAAGTGAAACAATGCCAATAATAATATTAATGATATTAATGCCATCAGAGCATTGTATAATGAGAGTGAGAAAATAAATACACAAATAATATCATAATCCACCTATCCGATAAACAACAGACGGAATGGTGAAAGAAGAAAGTCTTGTTGTGTGTGTATATAAAGTTTTGTTTTTTTTTAAATGTCCTGTAGCGCTCAGTGCTGCCCCTCGGGGTAAGGAGTCTTACATGGGGTGGGTGGATGTGGGAAAAAAAAAAAAAAAAGTCTGACTGGACAGATATTTATTTGTTTGTCAAAGTCTGCACGTCAGTGACCCTCCCCCAGATATCACACGCTTCCCGAACTGCAAAAAAGTAAAAAAAAAATGGATGCGTCTCCTATACATTTCGACTAAACTGAAAAGGGTAAGGGGTCCGTCCTGCGTCTCTGAAATTGCCAAAAATCTTCATTTGTTTTAGGACGACAACAAACCAGCCCACTGCAAGCTGAAAAAACTGTGTTGTTACTTCATGAGTTTCAGTGTGAAATGATTTTCAGAGCAGCGTTACTGCGGCAGACTGTGCCTCCACTGATGCGTGTAGTGAGGCAGGTGGCGCTATTCAGAACAAGCAGGCCCTCAGGCTAACTTTTCCACTAGTAGCACTGATGCTCCTTACTGAACATTTTAGGAGAACCACCTAAAGGTCCACTATATAGGACTGAGCATAAATGAGAGTTATACGGTCCGTAATGTGCTTCATAAGTATGTTTTCATTAGTGAATAATTATCTGCTTCGACGAATCGTTGTGTTTTCGTGAGCTTAGAACGAGCCGTTTGTATCTACATACTTCACGCATCCACGTCTAAGGAGGGTCCGGAACGAACAAACGTCTAGATGGGGGCCTTCACTGTTTTACATTTTCACAAGTGGCAGCGTGACTCCGGACAGACGACAAAGATAACGCACAAAGATAATAGAACGTTCACGGAAAGTAGTGCCATATGAAAGCAGAACAGAACTCGTCTCTTGTGTTGTTTGGTGAGCGCAGTGACTGTTCGCGTTAGGTGACTAGCTCGCCAGCTAGCTAGCTTCATGTTAGATCGGTAGCGTGATAGTGGCGACGTGGTGTCGCTTCTGCTTTTGGCGACTGTTTGTTTTCACCAAGTTGCCGTGCAACGCCATTGCGCAGCATCACTTCTTGTTATTCACCGACCAGGCAAATTTCACTCCGTACAGCCTCACGCACTCACAAATCCTTTCTCACTCCTGATGTTTCATTTGATATACGATGTTTTAATAATAAATAAAAAAATAATAATTATAATAATGGGGAATATATGCAAGTCGCACTGGGGCGCCTAATAAAATTTTGGTCATGAAATGGTCACAGTCTGAAACACCGACATGTAACTTGTCAGTGATCAAGGCACATCACACAGCCATAAAGTCTAAACAAATGCAAAGCAAACACCTGTTATCACCCTGACGTTAGTTCTACCACAGCGATCCCCAACCGCCCGTGATTACAGTTTCATATTTATTCAAAGCGTGTGATGCTCACAATGAGTTGTTACTACAGGAACAATAACGTCAGAAGGGAAGCACTGATTCGAAACCTCTGATCTGAATTACAGCCAGAATTAATCTCCGCTACAGAAAATCCATCAACACCGCCTGAGAATTCCCACGCACGTGCTGCAAACTCAAAGGAAAATAATAAGTTGGGTAAAAAAAAGTGACGTACAAGAAGATCTGCATGACTCTGTGATCAAATCAATATTCCACATATTGTTGGCAAATAAGAAAGTCAGGGGGGGAGGAAACCTCGCCAAGTCATCAGGACCAAGTTATGCACAGAAGGCTGACGTGTGTGGCCTCTTTTTTTCAGCTCCTGAAGCTGAACGTGGTTTTTAATGATGTTGTAAACCATGACATGACCAAAGGTTAGGCGACTGACACAATATGAAAAATACACACATCAGCACAAGTCTACTGCTAATACACACACTAAGTCAGCTCCTCTTTCTTTAACTTCCTGACATCTGAAATTCCACCTAAACAGAACCAGAGTGTCACAAGGTATCGCTGTAATCACGATGGGCGGAAAAAAAGCACAGTTTCACAAAAGTACTCCTGAACTGTCTGTAACCATCCTGTTTCTTATTAATCCTCGAAACGAGGTTTTCTTCTATCGGATGTTTGTTAGAAATTACAAGAAGAAATTTCCCAGTCTCACTGAGAAACGTTTGTATGAAGCCAACTCGGGATGACGTCTTAAGCACAAGTCCGGTTTATTGTGTCAGCTCCATGGCTATCTCACGATCGCATCTGATATACAAATTAATAGGTAGCGACATTTTTACCCCATGATCACACTAGCGTGCGACAACTCGCTCGTCTGCCTTGGGGAATGAACCATCCAGTGCTTTTATTTTTCCCCCCAGATGAGAAACAGTAAGAGGCCAAATGAAAATGCTTCGACAGTTGGCAAACCTTTTACGTAGTGAAACACAAATTCAGCAACACGTTAAACTGGCCTTCCCAGAATCCTCTGCGCCTGGTAGCAAGGCGCGATTTTCGATGCCATCGACTCCAGAGGCAACAATCTGGCCATGTCCCACGCCACAGATCTTCAACTGTACAACGAAACTTACAATATTTTCGGCAATGCTTTGTTGGTTTTACGTGTCACAGGTCACACTTGGTAATAGCTGTGTTGACAGATTATCGAAGACTACACCTATACACACTCACCACGAGCAGCGCTGTTTTCGGCAATGACAGCTTGTACGCGACAGAATCAAATCAAACGAGTCCAAAATTTTTTTTAAAAAAGTCAACAAGAACTAAATGCAGGCAGGAACTAAAGTCAGTGAGGAACTGCAAAAACGCCAGACCCCACGTGCCATAGGAACGGTCCACGAGATTACTTAAGCCAGTCGGTGCTTTCCAGTGTCACACATAATTCCCATACAACTTAAAAAAAAACAAAAACAAACAAAAAAAACAAACCTAAATCACAGCTCTGTGTCCGGCACAAAAGAAATGGACAAAAATGTCACACAACACTATACAACAGTGACACACAGCACTAACAGTTATGACACAATCATAACAGATTTGTCACCATTAATCACCTGTGTCTGTTTCTATGGAGATGTATCAGGGGGCGTGTCCTATTTGCATACTCATGAATATTCACACCCGATAATCCCGATATTTCGAACCGTTTCTCTCATCTTACACAACCGAACTAAGATAGTGAACAAATACACAAATCTTCATTAAAAAAAAACAGACATTTAATTAACACTCCTTCATTACACAGCACTAAAGGTCTCATATTCTATTAAACTCACTTAGGAACAGAAAATGGCTCCGGCGTCGTTCAAATAATACGGAGGACGCTGTTTGAAGTGCGCATGCGCAGGAACTGTCACAACACTGCTAAACATGTAGGTGAATGTAATGTTCCTGAGGTCATTGATTACAGCGCTTCTTAATAAGCATTAATATAAATAAATAAATAAATAAATAAATAAATAAATGAGAAGGCTTCAAGGGCTTTAACACGACATGTGTTATATCTTTGTACACATTTCACTTCAGCGAGAGCTTCCTTTAACACTCAGCATGAACATTTGTTCGTTTTTCTGAGGTTTTTTTTTTTTTTTTTTTAAATGTGCACGGCCAAACCGCAAACCACACACACACACACACACACAGCAAAACTGACACTTTGGTACAACTCCGAGTGATTAATTAGCATGAAAGCTAACTCCACCATCAACCAAAGTGGACTGGTTACTTCTCACTTCCGGTGGAAAGAAAAAAATTATTTATCAACCTGTTGCTACAACAAACGTCTTCTCCGGACTATATATATATATATATATAAAAACACCAACAACTCTTTAATATTAACATTACAGTACACAAAAACGACACACACACAAAACACAATCACACACACACACACCACTCCAGCCCTAGCTTAGCTAACCCTAGCTTTAACCCTCGCGCGCAGATATCGAGCAGCTATAACAGGCAGTGCAGTACAGTAATTATAATCATTCATCTGTACAGCTTCATCTAAACAGCCACATCCGCTAACATTAACGCTATAGCCACTGTTAGCTAAAGCTGCCGAACAAGGAAAGCTAAGTCTCGGTACGTGCGCGTGCACAAATCTCCAAACGTCGGTTTATACCTTTGAAGTGTAAATTACTGTGAGGGGGGAAGAGGGGGGGGTGAAAACACACTGCTAACAGGATATAAAGCGAAATGCTAAAAAATAAATAAATTAAATAAAAAGGGTGTGGGGGGGCGGTCAGGTCTCATCCTGAACATTTCACCTTTTTTTCTGAAGCAGGCCGCCATGTTGTCACGGCTAACATGCTAAGCTAACTTCAGCCTCTGGTCCACAACATAAGCCTCTGTGTTGTGTTGTGTTGTGTTTTTTTAAACAAGCAAGCGATACGGCAGAAGAAAAAAAAAAAAAAAAAAAAAAAAAACACTCTCACCAAATATGGTATTTTTTTTAAAAAAAACCCTCACCTCATTTCCACGTAAACGCGCCGAGCTGATACACAAAGACACACTTGTGGGATTAGAAGGACATTCTTATTCCGCCTCAGACGGAGTGCGCGAGCGCTGCTGCAGACCTCGAGCCGCTGCTGCTGCACATACACCTCAACGCTACTATTTGTCCTGGCAGCACACAAAAACATAAAAATAAAAAAAAAATATTCAGAAGCTTTAAAAAAAAAATCCCGGACGACAAACGTGTTATTCGAGAACGTTTTTCTGACGAACACTACACTGATATGTCCGTGTCGATATTAAACAGCGGATTAAATCGGGTTTTTTTTTATGTACCTGCCAGGATAATGTGGTGTGACGTTAAAAAGGTTCCCCACAGGAGACTTGACGTTCCTGCAAGCCTTTCCCACCCACAACCTTTAAAGTGTGGCCTCATCCAGGTGTAAGCTTATACCTGTATCATTTATTATTGGAATGATTTGAAAACATTTTTTACGAGTTATAAAGAACGGACTGCTTTTATTTCAATAAACTGGTATAGTCGTAATCCCAAGCATTGTATATTACCGTGCATAGGATTCTAATTCATATCTGGTTGTTTTTTTTTTCCTGCTTGTTTTGTATTTGAAACAGTAAAGAGTATTAATGGTCGTAAACTAATTCTGCTTCAGACAGAAGGAAGGCGTTCCATGTGGGAACCTTTGGGAAGAGTGCGCTGTTCCACCCGGACGGTTTAGTGAGACGGGAGAGATGGCTGTTTTGCTTGCCGTCGCGCTGTGTTTCCTTGGCTACCTTGTATGTATAAAGCTGGCATACGGTAGGTTCAAGAGGCTGTGGTGGAAGTCCTCGCGGGATGACGGTTTGCGGTCCTCGCGCGCTGCCAAAGAGGCGAGGTTCCTGCCGGTACGTGACGCGCCTGGTGCGCCGCGTGAAAACGACGCGCGCGCGTTTAACGGAGCGCGCGCTCTGCTCGTCACGGCGCACCCTGATGACGAGTGCATGTTTTTCGCGCCGGCGGTTTTGAACCTGACCGACTCGAAGGCAGCTGTTCACTTGCTGTGCTTGTCATCAGGTAGGTGTTTCCTCAGAGTGCTCAGGTTCAGTGGTGGTGGTGTTGTCGTCGTCCTGTTGCCATGGCAACAGACCATCCATTAACATGCTCCCTATCAGACATAATACTCTTATACTGAGTTTCATGTTTATTAAGTCTGGCACACATAAAGTCCACTTTGTTCATTCATCTTCATTAACCTCTTTCTCCTGGTCTTTATTGAGAGCCTGTGCCAGGAACACTGTACACACACACACACACACACATTCAGGCTGATTTATCATCAGAATCAATTGTTAACCCATGAGCATGTTTTTTTTGTTGTTGTTGGAGAGATGTTAGGAAACCGAGTAAAACACACACACGCGCACCCTGCTTTTTCAGCCGTGCAGAACAATCTATACGCGCGTCCAAGAAAAGACAGGGAGCACCTCAGGTCCACCTCTGAAGTAAAAGTGATTACTTGTCATTATTGACACACCACAGTACAATGAACTGTGCTCTCTGCGTTTAACCCATACTGTATGTGACGTGACTCACAGCAGGGGAGCAGCTATATTTTCAGCGCTCTGGGAGCAGTGCTTTGGGACGGCACCTTGCTCAGGGTACCTTCCCTAACCGTTAGGCCGCCATCTGCCCCAAACGTTGGTGATCAAATACTGCTGGACGGGTCAGTTCTCAACACAGCAGAAACGCTGATACGGTCGTGCGTGTGACCATCTTACAGCTACACCAGTGCTGCAGTCGTAAACCCAACATCGACGCAAAACGCACCTCGTCACAGCAGCGGAAATCACAACCTACTACCTGATTACTGAAGCTCTGTTCTGTTTGTTCCAACTGAAAAGAATGGGTTTAATCCAAACATAGAAATAGAAAACTATCAATAACGTCAGCTTGGATCTTTTTTTTTTTCTGGGACAAATTTTAATCAGGAATTAAAATCTCCATCGTCAGCCAAAAATTAGCCAGAACCTTCTTACGGACATTTAAAGAACGAGCCTAGTTAAGATTTCTAGTATCTTGTACAGTACCAAGTCAGTGTTACTGCTGTGCTGAGAACGGTCCAGTACCTGGATAATATCCGGTCTCTGATATGTTCGCTTTTCACTGAGACTAAAATAAGCAGTGGGGAACTTGGTTCTGTAATCAGTCCGGTGTTTTCTGTACAGAGCTACAGACAGCAGCAAAGTAGGTGTACTCGATTCACAAAAGTGGCACCTGAGTGCACTACAATATATATTACGAAATGATTGTGATGTGGATTATGTAACTCTGGAATGACATCATATCAATATCTCTGTCATATTTAGGGAACTACTACAATCAAGGAGCCCGGCGTAAAGAGGAACTGCTTGGCAGCTGTGCCGTTTTGGGAGTTCCAGCTCACCGAGTCACTATTATTGACCACAAGTAAGAATAACAAGACACTCTGGAGGGGCCAGGATGCATGGTTTAGTTTTAGCATTCGCATTATTATTTTTTTTTTTCAGGTGACCTAAGCGGACATGTGCTAAAACTGATCAGAAAGCAATACAAGCTTAGCTGAAGGGGAAAGGACGTAGAACGTGAAAGAAGAGGTGCACGGTCACATTCAGTTCCTGCCAACTTTATTTAAGTGAAATTTGACTTGTAGATTTGTGACCCATATGGAAAACTAGGGGCGGGGCTATGGAAAGGGGGCGGGGCTATATCTGCACCTATTGCTGGTTAAAGAAAATATAAAGAAAATTCCATCAGCAGCACACAAACGTTTCAGCAATACAATGGTAAGATCTGAATGAAAATCAACAGTTCATTAGTTATTAGATTTATTTGGATGTTTATTTATCTATCACTAAATGGTTATTTAATTGAAGGGTATAGTGTATTTTAAATTTCCGTTCATTAATATAAAGGTGCAAATAGATTTTTCTTTTATGTCTTGTACAAATACAGTAATACCTCGTGCATTCGTGGGGTTAGGTTCCAGACCCAGATGTGTGAAAATTGCGAATATTTGGTGGAGTCACTAAAAATGCTAATAAATGCTTATTTCTAAAGTTTAAACCCCAAATATGACCTAAATCATGCTCCGAAAACACTTTAATTTCATTTAAAAGTTAGCTTAATACATTACCCTTAAAAAAAAATAAATGGTTGATGTAAAAACAGAGTACAGTATCACCTAGAAAAATCACAAGGCATACCACCAAACAAAAATGTCACAAAAAGTATACTTATTGAAATATAATGAAAATCTAGTCTCAATGTACTTACGTAGTTGAACACAAAGCTAAAAACAGCATTTTATTCTTGCAGGAATTGAAAAACGATGTGCACGAAATTCTTCCTCTACAGCTCAGAGTCTCTCTCTCTCTTTGTCTTTATAGCAGTGAAGGAGTTTACTGCCCTCTAGTGACAGGGAGAACTAACAGGCAGCCTTAGTTTTAGGTGAAGAAATTCAGGAGTCTACGTCCGGGTCGGCGTGCGGTGACGTGGGCGGTGTGTGACAGTTATCGTTTAATGCCAGGCTTTTTGAGGATTTCGCAGATGTGTGGAAAAAAACGCGAATGTAAATTAGTTAGGTTCCACAGAAAATTTCGCAAATCTGCGAAGTCGCGAATACAGAAACGTGAATGCACAAGCTATTTCTGTATACCGTATGTAGAACATGATTAATAAAAACAAACAAACAAAAAAAAAAACGTTTAAGCTGTGAAAAGCATATGGGAATAATGACTTCCTGTCTGGAATGCTTGTATGTTTTTTTGGATGCGCCGTGGGGCGGAGCTTCATGAGCAGGAGGGGTGGGGGTGGGGTGTCGTCCAAATGTTGAACCCACCGAACAATCCGAGCTTTACTCTTGAAAAATTAAAGACAAATGAACCTAATACCCTTTAATATTCTTTGCTAACATCAATTTTAGTCTACGCAGCAAGAACGATGTACAGATCTGTCTTAGGGTATCGATTTCAGGGGAGATCCAGGCCTGTGGCACAGTTAGATCAGATCTGATGTATTTTCCAATCAGATCTAAGCTGTGTCGAGAAAGCGGGCTGATCGTTTGAGATCCTGATTAGGTCATGAACACATCATGCTCGCTGACAGAACTCTTGTCTTCAAGCCTACGATTAAATCTCTGAGCTCTGAGATCAGAAATGTATATTAAAAAAAAGGAGCTGTGCATTCCCGTCAGTGGAAACATGATGCTCGGAGTAGTTCAGCATTTACGGTATAATTTACAGTACATGAGCCTCAAGACTGCCCCATTAGGCTAATCGAGTGCCTGCTCATCCATGAGCCTCCAGCGCTGACAGTAAAGCTGAATCCGCTCATGGTGCACATGATGTTCCTTCTGCGCATTGTGAATAAACAGTGACGCTCCAACAGTGACCCCCCCCCCCCCCCCCCCCCCCCCCCCCCCCCCCCAAC
>JAOVYU010033028.1:0-11118 GCA_025674565.1 Synodontis membranacea
CAAGATAAATTTATAGATTCATAAATTCAGAAGCAAAATTTATATATTCTTAAAGCTGCTTTGAGACAATGTCCATTGTTAAGAGCGCTATATAAATAAAGTTAAATTGAATTGAATTGCATTGACTGTACCACGACCATCAGCCAGAATTGCTCGTCATGTTTAGAACGGTTCTCGCCCACATGACAAACACTGACTGTCAGCCAGAATCACTCGCCGTGTTTAGAACGGGTCTGGCCCACATGAAAAATGGCGACTGTCACCCAGAATCGCTCGCTGTGTTTAGAACGGGTCTGGCGCACATGAAAATTGCCGACTGTCAGCCAGAATTGCTCGCTGTGCTCGGCCCAGAATTGGCCCGCAATCTTTTACCATTGCTGACAGTGAACCTAATGTGCCACAACTCAGCCCGAATCAGCCCAAATGTGCTTGCTAACTGCCCCAGCCCCATCACCACCTGATCAAGTAGATCTCTCTGGGGCATTGGGACCTCCTGTTGATTGTTTATCGAGGTATGAATGCCATAACCTAAAAGGACTGATTCCCATTGCCCTTGATGAATTCAGCTTTTGAATGCCTGTAGTAGGTATGAATGCCTGAAGTAAGTTTTCTCCAAATTGTACCTGTGCAGTGCCTATAACCTTTTCCACATCAAAGGAGTTAATGATCGGCAGAATGAGTTTATAATCCCTGTTGGGCACTATGAGTATTTGGTTATGCCCTTTGGCCTGGTAAAAGCTCTCACGGTCATAATAATAATAATAATAATAATAATAATAATAATAATAATAAGTAATTAATAATAATTATACATTTTATTTATAAGGAGTCTTTTAGGTCACCCAAGGACACCATACAGATTACAGAGTAAAATCATTATTAAACTATAAATACAATATAGAACATAGAACATGCCCCACAGAGAAACAATAAAACAAGTTCAGACCAGATACAATTAAAATCAAAAGACAAATTGTAATGTATGTGACAAAAATTATCGTCTCCACCAATGAGAGACTCAAGGTGATGTATGAGAAGCCATTAAAAAGAGATGAGTTTTAAGTAGTGTTTTGAAAGTCGAGATGTCAGTGCATAGATGAAGTGAAAGAGGGAGAGAATTCCATAATTTAGGACCTGCCAGACTGAAAGCCCTGTCTCCCATAGTGCGCAGATGGAAGGAAGGAACAGTAAGAAGGTGGGCATCAGTGGAACGTAGTGTACATATGGGTTGGTATGAAGTTAAAAGATCAAAGAGATAGGTGGGTGAGAGATTACGTTGAGCTTTGAAGACAAAGAGAACAATTTTGTATTGAATGTGGTATTGAATGGGTAGCCAGTGAAGCTGGTGTAGAACAGGGGTGATATGTTGCCTGGATTTGGTATATGTGAGAACACATGCTGCAGAGTTTTCTATATATTGCAGCCTATTTAGATTCTTAGCTGAAATGCCAAATAGCTGAGCATTGCAGTAGTCTAACCGAGAGGTTACAAAGGCGTGAATGAGAGTCTCTGCAGAATTGTAAGTAAATGATGCACGTAGTCTAGATATATTTTTGAGATGGAAAAAGCTGTTTTAGTAATGTGTTTAATATGGGAATCAAAAGAAAGAGTTGAGTCCATCATGACTCTAAGATTTTTGACTTCTGAGGTAGTAGTGGTGAAATATCCAGGAATAGACAGGTTCAGATGCTTGATCTTTCCTAGGATGGTTGGTGTGGTAATCAACCTAGCTTCAGTTTTGTTATGATTGAGCTTAAGAAAATTTTGTATCATCCGGGTGCTAATGGCAGTGAAGTAATCTACCAAGCCAGAAGGAAAAAGTAGTTTAGAAGGCTTAGAATGGATGTAGATTTGTGTTTCATTAGCATAGAAATGAAAATTCAATCCATGCTGACGAATAATATGGCCAAGGGGAAGAATGTACATGAGAAAAAGAAGAGGAAGCAATACAGAGCCTTGGGGGACCCCATGTGTGCGTGGTGCCCTGTGAGACCTAGAGCTACCAATGGACACAAACTGTTCCCTGTCAGTTAAATACAAGTTAAACCAGGAAAGTAGTATGCCCTTAATGCTTACTAGAGTTTCCATCCAGCTGAGTAGTATATTATGACAAACTGTGTCAAATGTCAGTAAGATCCAACAGAAGAAGGAGACTGACGTGGCCTGTGTCAGCCGCAATAAGCAGATCATTGATGACTTTGACCAGGGCTGTCTCTGTACTATGCTTAGGTCTAAAACCAGACTGCAATTCTGGTTCAGTATGGTCAAGAGGTTTAGCAATGAAAGAGAGGTTGGAGATAGGACCGTAGTTCTATCATCAGCTGCAGTCCCAGTCTTTTTAAGGATGGGGGTAATGACTGCAGTCTTAAAGGAGCTAGGAACGGAGCCGGTAAGAAGGGATGAATTTATTATCTGTACACTAAGCAGACAGAGGGCAGGCAAGCAGAGCTTCACTAATTGAGTGGGCATAGGGTCCAGAAGAGATGTAGTGGACTTGGATTTTGAAACAAGGTCACAGACAGTATGTTCATCTATGGGTGTGAAAGTAGGGAACGATTGAGTTAATGGTACTGAGAACGTAGGATCCTCATTCAGGTTAGCTGTAACAGATGATGACCAGAGCTGACTATAAATGGAGCTAATTTTGTTCTGGAAGTAGTTGAGGAACTCACAGCAGAGATCGACCGAAGGAGTAAATGGAAAAGATCTAGGAGGTTGGAGTAGGTTATTGATTGTAGAAAAGAGAGCTCTAGAATTATTCTGACCATTTGCAATAAGTGAGGAGTAATAAAAGGATTTGGCTTTGTTGAGAGATTCCTTATAAGCCAACAAGTGGTCTTTGTAAGCTTGAGCATGTACAGTTAGGCCAGTACTCCTGCTACGTCTCTCTAATTGTCGTCTAATTGATGTATTTACGCAGCTCCGGTGGGAACCAAGGAGCAGAATGTAAAATGAGACAGAGCGTGTTTTCAGGGGAGAGTACTGGTTAAGCACATTGGAAAGTTGTGAGATATACAGTAACACTATCATTAAGGCTTATGTTACCAATAGCCTGATCTTTAAAATGGGAGTGCAGTGTAACTAGAAGCTCAGCCATGTTAATGTTCTTGATGTCTCTGTAGGTGATCGAACGTGTAGTGTGACAATGATGGTGATGCTTAGGAAACACTATATTAAATAAAACAGCTTTGTGATCAGAAACAGAAAGATCTTTAAGACAGAGAGAAGTTGGAGACATGCCAAGGGAAAAGACAAGATCTAATGTGTGACCTTTTGAGTGAGTGGGAGAGTTTACATGTTGTGTAAAGTCAAAGCAGTGCATCAAGAAAATTGTCAGTAAGGTTGCAAGTATTTGAGTCAATATGAATATTAAAATCCCCCAGAATCAGGATAGATGCATACAAATGGGTCAATGTAGATAAGAACTCTGCAAATTCATTAATGAAGGTGGTAGATGTTTTTGGTGGCCTATCGATGAGTAAGAGAAGCAGTGGTGTATTCGCAGTGAATTTTAGAGCAAGACATTCAAACGAGGAGGTATCCTGCAAAGGCACACTCATAACTTTGAAGCAAGAGCGATACAACACAGCCAGCCCTTCCCAAGACCTGTTGATCGAGGTTGATTTATGAATTTATACCCAGATGGAGTAGCTTCATTTAACACCATAAACTCGTTTGGGGTTTGATAAGTCTCCGTTAAGCATAGAAAGTCAAGACCCATATCAGTAATCACATCATTCATATAAAGTGCTTTCTTTTTAAGAGAATGTACATTGTTTAAGGCAAACTTTGCATTAGAATGATTTTGACTGTTTTTTATAGCTTTCATGACTGTCACCGGGCATAAGTTTTTAAAGATCCAGAGTTCGCGCTGAAGCAGCATTGTTCCCGTCCCGTCTTCTAGCAGTTCATTAATGAGGTACTCCATGAGACCCTATATCAATACGCTTTTGTTTACCTGGATGACATCTTAATATTTACAGCAACTTACAAGAGGAACATGTGCTTTATGTGTGGTGAGTTCTCCAACTACTTTTGCATAATCAGGACCCAGCGAAAGTTAAGGCCATCATGCAGCGGCCTTGCCCTACATTAGACTACATGGTGCAGGCATTCCTAGGGTTTGTGATATTTTTCTGTTTATTTGTAAGGAAATTTAGCTCCCTAACAGCCCCATTCAGTGCACTGACCAAGCAGACCCAAAGGGGGTTTACGTAGTCTGGTGACACATAATGAGTGTTCAACACCTTTAAAGAGAGGTTAATCAGAACTGTCTGTATGCCTGACCCCGGGGCCCAGTTCATAGTGGAAGTAAATTCCTCAGATATAGGGGTGGGGCAGTTCTCTCTCAGTGCAACAACTCCAGTCACTGCAACCATTTGCCTACTTCTTGTCATACCTTCTCCCAAAAGGAATTATGACATAGGGGACTGGGAACTCCTGGCCATGAGATTAGCCCATACAGGAATGGAGACACTGGCAAGCTAGGTGGTCCCAGTTCTTTGCCTGGTTCGACTTTATTCTGTTCTACAGACCGGGCACCAAGAACCCGAAGCTGGATGCCCTCTCGAGGCAGTGCAATAGAGATACTCTGGTACCTGACCAAAAGCCTGTCACACCACATCCACAGATAGTGGCTCCACTACAGTGGCGTCTGGAGCAAACTGTTCATGATTCTGTCCACTGGGAGCCAGACCCGGGAGAAGGCCTCCTGGAACTTTATGCTCCCTCGGCTGTCCCCAGCAGGGTGATCTCCATCCATTGCCCATTCCCTTGTGTCTCTGGTTCCACATCTTTTGACAGGTCTTCCAGTCTCTCAGTGAAACATGGTCATAACGGTGTGTGTTTTCCTAGTCATGTAAGTGTGTTCCCCTGCCCAAGCTCCCATCAGCTAGGGAGACTAAAGAACTGCTTTTGTACCACATGGTTTGTACAAATGGGTTCCCATGCGGTCCTTTCCTTCAGGTTTCACCCAGAGTCCAGTGGCCCGATCCAGAGGGTGAACCATTATCCAGAGTGGTCTCTCAGGTGCTTGGCATTGGCCAACCCTTCATCCTGGGTGAAGCAGCTGGGCCAGGTGGAGTATGCTCACAACATTCTATGGCATTATTTTCTAGGCATGTTGCCATTCAAGTACCAGTTTGGATACACTCCACCTATGTTGAGTGGAGGTGGGGGTCCCAGCTGCAAAACACCTTGTAACTTGTTGTTGTAGGACTTGGCAGAGGACCAGGAGAGCATTGCGGTCCTCCAGGTAAAAAGCCAACCTCTCAGTAAATTGCAGCCGGCAACCAGCCCCAGGTTTCTGGCCAGGCCAGAGGGTGTTGCTAGCCACTAAGGACCTCCCACTATGTGTAAAGTCCAAAAAAATGGCTTCACAGTATATCAGCCCTTTTAAGATCCTCTGGACAATTAACCCATTGGCCTACTGCCTGGCCCTTCCATGATCTCTAAGGATCAATCCTACCTTCCACATCTCCCGGCTGTGGCCAGTGCTTTGCAGCTCTCTTTGACTTGAAACAAAGAAGAGAGAGTATTTTGATTTAAAGTAAAGGGAAAATATCATGATTTAAAAATGAAAGAATATTTTGATTTGAATAAAACAAAAGAGAGAATATCATGATTTTAAAAGAAAGAAAGTAAGGAATATAAAAATTGTAATTTGTGGTCTATATAGAGGAAAGATAAAAGATACATTTGTAGAGAGAAGAGTAAAGTTTTAAGAAAACAAAAATATTGTAGCGTTTTTCTCTCACGCCGGAACACACTTGGAGAGAACACACTTCGAGTTAGCTTGGTTGCTGCCCAATGCAATGGCTGGGAGAAGTTTATTTACCAATAGTCATAGTATGACATGGGGAACACTTTCACCCCGAGAACCACACTCAATTCAGCGCCACGGCATGAACTGGAAAACAGGTAGCATGGAGTTTATTAGGAAGCTTACTTAAACACACAGAACAGGTCCGAGGCCACTAACACAACACATCGCTAACTAGATGGTGAACACATAAACACGCCCCAACCCCATAGACCGCCATGTTAAGATGGCACAAAGCATGCTGGAACCAAATCAAAACATGCCCATGTTACAATATATTCATCTATGTATACATCAATCAGGCATAACACTATGACCACCTGCCTAAAATTGTGTTTTTGCTGCCAAAACATGGACTCCAGTAGACCCCTGAAGGTGTGCTGTGATATCTGGCGCCAAGATATTAGCAGCAGATCCCTTAAGTCATGTAAGTTGCAAGGTGGGACCTATATGGATCAGACTTGTTTGTCCAGCAAATACCACAGATGCTTGATAGGATTGGGATCTGCAGAATCTGGAGACGAAGTCAACACATCAAAGTTGTTATTGTGCTCCTCAAACCATTCCTGAACCATTTTTGCTTTGTGGCAGGGTGCAGTATCCTGCTGAAAGAGGCCGCAGATTGGGAAAACCCCACAAGAGTTGCAGTTTCGGAAATGCTCTAATCCAGTCATCTAGCCATCACAATTTGGCCCTTGTCAAACTTGCTCAAATCCTTATGCTTGCCCATTTTTTTCCTACTTCTAACACATCAACTTTGAGGACAAAATGTTCACTTGCTGCCTAATATATCCCATGCACTAACAAATGCCATGATCAAGAGATAGTGTTATTCACTTCACCTGTCAGTGGCCATAATGTTATGCCTGATTGGTGTTTACCTGTAGAATATCCCCATTCTCTGTCCTTGATACAGAGAATAGGCATTTTCATGCTCACACACAAATCTACACACATATCAAAGCAGTCAGGTCAGCATGATAATGCAACCAGGTCGAGAGCTGGAGATGGGTCAGGGTCAGGGTCCCTTCTATATTCCAACTTGGGTGCCATCCCCCTAATAATGCAATTGACTCCAAAGATTTGCAGTTGACTCTTAGTTTTTAATGAGGAGATTAGTGAATTGACTCCTTTTTTTTTTTTTTTAATTCAAAGCAAGATTTAGACTTGATGACTTGATACTCAAAATATACATACAGTATTTTGTGTATGCTAAGAATATACAATTCGTTTATTAGTGCTAATGTGTCAGGAAAAATAGGCTCATTAAACTTTGTGCATTTTTAAGCTAATTGAATCAAATACCTTCACTGCTTGCTAATAAAACAAATGTAACAAAACATAAAAAACTTATTTTGGACAGTTCAAGCAGGAACATCATGCTTTTCATTACATTCTCACGCACAGATGGTATTATTACTCACAATAAAACACAAGTTATGTCATGGGGCCAGCAGAGTAGTGTTCTGATAAGAGTTTCCATACCACTGAGAAAGTTGTACTGATGTTTCTGCTGGCCATTTCACTCAAATCTGTTTCTATGCTGTAACAGAAAGTGCACACAGTGCACTTCATAAAGCAGTTCAATAATAATGAAATTATTGGTAATTATTTGTATTATTGAGTTTTATTGATTTTTTCATAGGTTATGCCAGTTAAAATTGTAATTCTGTAAATAACCCCCTTTTTTCTAAAAGTAAATTCCTAAAAGTATCAGTAATCTGATTATAGCTTTTATCCTAATTACGAAAGGCCCTTCCATGTATTCCATTACTCCCCAAGCCTGATAATATCGTCTGTATATTTAATTTCATGTAAACAATTTGCTGTTAAATTAGCAAAATTATTGTTTATATTGAATTCTGTCCACAATTCATTCTGACCATAGCATATTAAATTACTGTATATTTGTCATAATGTTTTAAAAATGACTATTCACATATATACATATTCAGAAATATATTGAATATGAAGAAACACAAGAAGTGTATTTTTTTCTTAATAGGTTGTATTTTAATGAGATACTCCTATTCCGACACTACAAAGTCCTGAGTGAAATTAGACATTTGAGTATGACTACAGGAAGAAAAAGCTCAGTTTATCTTGGACTCAGGCACATTCCTCTACTGAGCACTTGTCTTAATTTTGAAGTAGAGGTACCATTTACACTTCTTTATTAGCTATTTTAACCCCCAAATCTTAGTGTTCTCTATTTTCTGATCAACCCCGACTAGAGCAGTGCTCAGGATCTCCACTAAGACATGTGTGTTGATAGGCATCTCTTTTTTTCCAGCTCTAAATCCACACAGGCTCGACTTTACAGGATAGATGACAGCTCATGAAAAAGTGCTAAGACATATCCCGTGCCTGCGATGTTCTCAACTAATTAGCAAAAATGGTCTCTTTCCTTTCTTTTGTCTTCCCCTCCTCTTTAAAGCATTTACTCTTGGCTGGGGGTGGATAAAAGAGGGGGAAGAGAGAGTGGGTGGGGAGGGTGGAAAGCACGAAAGACAGTAAAAAGGGATAGAGAGAATATAAGGAATGGGTAAAAGACTGTGGGTGAGAAAAAAAGAAAAGTGTATGAGCAAGACAGTGAGAGAGATTGAGAGAGAGAGGGGGACAGAGGAGAAGCAGCTGAGCTCTCAGCTGGGCTATTTTGAAAACACTTTTGTAAACATCTTTAATTTGCGTCTTTTGTTGTTGGACCTTTGTATTTGCCAGTTTGATCATGTAACATCATACAACTGAAATTAATCTTGCATGGGCCTGGCACACTCAGGGTCCTGTCAACACCTCCTGAGCTCATATTATAGTGTAACATATATTTGCCTAAAATGTGCACCACAGTATTGGATAATCAGTATTGGAGCAAAAAGGGAAAATAACTAAGCTACACTCTCACCCAAGCCACAGGGCACTAAGTGGAGTGACATATTGAAATGTGATCTCGGCCTACCCCAGCAAGTTGAGCATAGTGACAGAATCTTGTGTTACATTGTTGTAGAGCTTGATCCTGAGGGCAATGTGCTGAGAGAGTTGGCTCAAACAGTACAATATAATGAAGGTAGGTTGCATGCTGCTTCAACCGTCTTCATTCTTTGTTTGTCACTGGTGAGTATGACCTCAGCACTTAGTAACCATGGATAGTACTAAGTACAATGACATAGTTAGACTGATATTATTTATGATTTTATTGTACTATATTGTTGTGTATGTTTCTATGGGTTTATTGTTGTGAATTTTTATAAAGTTTTTCTGCTTTTCAGTAAATTTTTCCTTGTTGAAGCAAAGACACAAATCAGGAGCAACTAGTGAAAACCATGGTTTAAAACATCCATCACAGGAATGTAGGATTGAGACCACTTTTTTACAACCTTTTTTGTGTGTCCTTCTTTCTCAGCCAGTGAATAGCAGCAGAGCATAACAGCCCAACTTTTTTCATTAGTCTTAGCAGAGGGAACACCCTGTATGTGTGTGTGTGTGTGTGTGTGTGCGTGTGTGTGTGTGTGTTAAAGAATGAAATGAATCACTATAGAAATGGATCATTAATCACCAACAATATTACATGCATATACATACATACACACAGATACATGCATCTAGTCACATCTGTACACTACATACTATAAAAAGTGATCCCCCTTTACAGGAGGAAGACAGAATAAAATGGGCAGTAAAGGTTTTAAATTAAAAGCTGTCATTATTACAATGTATATTAATAGTCACACCTCTTTTTAATAAATTTGGCATTGGCAGTTGAGAGGAAATACAAGTCATCACAGCACCACATGTGCACGCCCAATAAAATAAACTATAATAAATCTTGTGTGAGTAGGGCTCACCATAAAAATGCATTGCATAAGGCATCTGTTTTACATTTTTTGCATATAAATTAGCGAGGGTGATGAATAGCAATGAATCAGAAGCTTATTTGATCTTAATTTTTAACAAATTGACTGGGATGGAAAACTTTAAAGCACCTGCCTTTTACCCTTATGGAAAACTGTGCATGAGTAGGTGACAGATGCATACCCTTGACTCTCATGTAGTGCAAGAAGCCCCTTCTGAGGTAAGTAGCTAAAAAGATTGGGTTGAGGTATATATGTGTTTGTGCGTGCAAGTATGTGTGTGTGTGTGTGTGTGTGTGTCAGGGCTTGACATTGGCACCCGCCCACCTGCCAAATGTGGGTAAAATTCGGCTGTGGCAGGTAATAACTTTAGTATCACTAGCCACTTTGGCGGGTAGTTTATTCTTTGGTATGACAATATATTTTTGTTGTAGTTTTCTCTAAAGGCATCTGATATAATAAACGCATTGCAACGTAATATTACGCGCATAAAACTCCCATGAGCACCTATATCAACATTCTGATACAACTTTTAGAACGTGCGTTAACGTCTCTGTTATCAGTGATAACCTGTGGTAAGAAGCTGTAAAGTTACTCTAAACTGATAGTCCTACTTGGACAGTATTATGTGGTGGCTAGTTCATTGCAAAGAAAAAAACACCATGCACTGCCAGGACTGCAGGGAGTATGGAAACGAGCGAGCGAGGGGTCTTTCTTTTGTGACTGGCACCAACAATTTTAAACTGGAGACTATAAAAGACCACGAAAAGTCAAACGCACACGTTGGTAGTATCAAGTCAAAACAGGTGAAGACGATGGGTTCACTCCAGGACAGCATAGCTTTTAAGTCCTTGGCTGTCATGAAGTCGGCTGAGCTGGAGAGGATGGAGCTGCTGTTCCGAAACGTCCACGCAATTGGAAAAAAGAGTCGACCATTCACAGACTACGTCTGGATGTGCGAGTAAGTAAAAGAAGTGTTTTTTATTGTTGAAAAGCCCAGTGTTTTATTGTTAGCTAAGCAAGATCACGTAATTGAGTTTATAATGCTAACGTTAGTTAACGTTATGTTTTCACTAGGGTGGATGAGAAAAAAGGCTTGAAAATAGGTAGCACTTACAGGAACTCAAAACGTGCTGAAGAGTTCATGCATTTCATTGCTGAGGCAGAGAGACAAAAGCTTAAGGACGCTCTAGCCACCACAAAATTTCTGTCTGTTATGAGTGACAGTTCTACTGACAGCTCAGTAATGGAAGAGGAGTTGGTCTATGTGAGGTTCGCAAAATCAGGGAAAATGAATGTATGTTTTGTGGGTGTCCAGGCATTGGACAAACCTGATGCCACCCTCATCACTGAGGCAATCACTTTATTAATAGAGACAGTCTCAGGAAATGAAGATGGAACAGGGCAGTGGCTGGAGAAAGTTGTAGCTTGTGGGACTGATGGTGCATC
>JAOVYU010033275.1:0-11107 GCA_025674565.1 Synodontis membranacea
TAATATAATTTACATATATGGCTTTTAATACAATACATAATCACGTGAATTGGCTTAATTTACATATTTCTGCCATCGCCATCACACCTGGTAACTAGTTACTTTTATAATGCTGTAACTCAGTTATTAACTCAGTTACTTTTTGGAAGAAGTAACTAGTAACTAATTACTTTTTTAAAGTAACGTGCCCAACACTGAAAAGCAGACATTATGGACGGGGCGGAGTGGGATAGGACAGACAGAAACCCACAAAATGAATGGTGGCTGATTAAAGCTGAAGCCAAATCCATTTTTGGCAATTTAGAAATCCTGCCCAGGCATATTCTTTAGGTTCCAAAATGAAGTAGTTTTTTGACATTCTATATAAGTGGAAATTTTTGGTCATTTTTTAAAAACCGAATTGATCAATAAAATCTATTAATCTCTTCAGCCATGTCACCTTGTGGTGTCAAACCAAGTCTAATATATACAGACTAATAATCCTCAGATTTAAAAAAAAAATGCCATTGATGATATATTCAGCGGTAGCAGTAGGTAAATGCCGCCACATGTGGTCCTTGAATTTGAGGACATTGGTCCTGGAAAGTCCTTGAAAGGTCCTTGAATTTGATGTTAACCAAGGTGTGGGGGAACCCTGCTTTTAACATGACGGAAAATTTACTGACTGTTACAGTACACTGACACTGGAGACTCCTTCAGTAAATGTTAAATAAATATCTCAGGGCAGGTTACCACTATAGGTTCCCACTATTGCCTCACAGCAAGAAGGCTCTGTGTTCAAACCTGCCAGCCCGTTCTGTACAGTGTTTGCATGGGTTTCCTCTGGGTTTCCTCTGGGTTTCCTCTGGGTGCTCCAGTTTCCTCCCATGGTCCAAAGACATACAGATTAGGTAAATTGGCTGCTCTCAATTGCCCATAGATGTGAATGTGCGTGTGAATGGTTGTTTATATCTGTGGTTTGAATTATGGCTAGTAATACTGAGCATGACAGTTATAGAATGTCAATTTTGAGAATTCAAATGGTTTTGTTGTATGAAAAATATTGCTTATAAATTTTATCTGTTTTTCTTTATTCTTAGAAGAGGGACAATGCAGAGTACATGTTGAATCAGTATGAATAAAGAGTCCAGTTAAACCTAAGGAGATGTTCCACAACAAGGAAAAGAAAACTCTGAAGCAGATAAGTGGTGATAATTTGGAAACTGCCCCTGCCTCCGTTCTTACCTGTGAAAAGCTTCAAGAAGATCAATTTCAAACAAATAAAGATGAAGAAAGTTCCATGACAGACATTTCAATGAACTTGGAAAGTTCCTCAGAAACACCTAAAAAGAAGCAAAAGAGAAAATATTTGTTTGAGCAACATTTGGAGAATGATTATTCAGAAGAGCAGCTCACTGAGGCTCACCAGGAAAACAGAAAGATAAAAAAAGAAGAAGAACCTAAGGAACAAGGAAGCATGTCATGATAAAAACACCAATGATGAGGATGCAGAGCACTCTGTTAGTCCAGAAGAATCCCCAAGGAAAAAGAAAAAAAGAGAAAAGACAATGGAAGTGAATGATGCCACAGAGTTGGAGACACAAATCAATGAAAAGAGTAATGAAACACCAACCAAGAAAAAGAAGCGGAAGAAGCACAAGGAGAATATTGAAGAACAGAGTGAAGAGCCAGAGGAGGGAAATGTAGCAGTGGAGTCAGAGACCCAAAGCAAAAAAGAACTAGCAAAGAAAAAAGCGAAATCAAAATGCAAGGACCATGAGAGTCAGACAGAACAACACAAGAATCTGAAGTCAGAGACACTGACCTCTCCAGTGATCATTAGTCAAGATTCCAAGAAGTCCACTGAGAATGCTGAATATCTTTTGAAGCAGATGAAAGAATTTATTCCTAATATAGAGTCCAGGAAACTGGTAAAAAAAAAATGATCAAATACGACTTGCCACGATTTAAGAAATTCAGGAAAGAAGGTAAATGAAAAGGTTTGGTTGGATGGTCCACACTGAACTACGCTTTGTTAAAGGAAGCCTTAATTTGGTCTTTGTGTCTAGGTATCCCGTTGAATTGTGGACGTTTCACTGCACAAGAAAACGACAGGCTGAGGAAGAACGTCAAAGACTTCATGTGTCTCACTGAAATAGATAGCGCCACCAAGCTGTTTTTCCCAAATCGCTTTGTGGAGGAAAAAGAGAATATAAAGAAGCTTAAAGTAATGCACAAATTCTTTGAAAGGATAGGTGAGTGTGCGTGAGTGTGTGTGTACTTGTCCTTCTTTTATCCATCACCCCGGCTGCTGTGTTAGTTGTTATTCATAATTCCACTTTAAATAATATATTATTGCTTAATAGTATGTGATGCAAAAAGAAAAATATTGTACTCAACATTGCGTACTTTAGTCTTTAACTTCACCACCTCAGAAATATTTACAAGAATCTTGAGTCTTAGGATTGTGTGGAAATTTTTGTTTGTGTTTACCATCCAACTGTCTTTTCCATTCAGTGCAGATGCCACTTGGGGAATGATTATTTGATCCCCTGCTGATTTTATAAGTTTTCCCACTTACAAAGAAATGAACACTCTCTTTTATGGTAGTTTCATTATAAGGGAGAGAGACAGAATATCAACCAAAAATCTAGAAAAAACACTACAAAAAAGTTATCAATTGATTTGCATTTCATTGAGTCAAATAAGTATTTGATCTCCTACATCCCAGCCTGAATTCTGTTCCCCCGCAGGTTGGGTGTGGCAAACAGATTGCAGTCAATCAATTACAGATACACCTTGTAACGAACTGCCTCTATTACCACAGATAATAGTCTTAGCCGTTAGCAGAAAAAGAAGGGAAGGGATCACACAAAACAGTTGTTTCATTAACCAGTGTATTATTGTTATTATTAGCCAGTATACTGTACAACCACCACCACTTTAATGTGCCCAGGAATACACACACACACACACACACACACACGCCCGCCCGCACTCTATCTCTCTCTCGCTCTCTCTGTCCGTTGCCTGTATAAGGTCCGTATAAGGCACCGTCCATATATTCCAGTGTCCGTGTCTTATCACTGTCCGTATATATTTCTCCGACCTCTGTGATTGGTCCGGATGGACCCGGCTGTGTCGGCGTATTTCTCCTCCTCTCCTACTCGTGGTGTTGTTTCATCCCGTCTCTCCGTCACTCCATCCGACGGCGGAATCCACACAACACACGCTCTCCAAACATACCCCAAAAAAGAAACCCGCCTACCAAAAGGCAGGCAGCCATTAAGATATATACAAAAAAATAGACAATATATCATACCATGTAAACACAAAGACATAACATATATTACTCACATAACCAGGGAAAATAATTTCCGTATGAGGGTTTCTTCGAGTAGCATGAATCAATGCTAATGTTTTTAACCTAGCTGCTGCTGCTGCTTCTTTTATACTGAACCAGCAGTATTAACCCCCGCTAGCGCCCCCTCAGGCCGGGAGAAATAAACAGAACGCCGAGATACCTGTAAGCTGTTACACCCTGATCTCATCTCATTACGTGTATAAAGCACGCCTGTCCACAGAATCAGTTTCTTCCATTACACCCTCTCCATTACCATGGGCAAGACTAACAAGCTCTCAAAGGATGTCAGGGACAAGATTGTAGACCTGCACAAGGCTGAAATGGGCTACAAGTCAAAAAGCAAGAAGCTTGGTGAGATTATTCGTAAATGGAAGAAATCTAAAATTATATGGAGATCTTCAAGATCTGGAGCTCCATGCAAGATCTTGTATCATGGGGTGAGAATGGTAGTGAGAAAGGTGAGGGATCAGCCCACAACTACACAGGAGGCGTCACCAAGAACACCATTGGTAACACACTAATGGACTTAAGTCTTGTAGTGCACACAAGGTCCCCCTGCTCAAGAAGGCACAACTACAGGTCCGTCTTTAGAAAGTGCTGTGGTTAGATGAGACCAAAATCAAGCTCTTTTGCATCATCTCCAACCGCCGTGTTTGGAGGAAGAGAAATGTCGAGTACGACCCAAAGCATACCATCCCCACAGTCAAGCACGGAGGTGGAAACATTATGCTTTGGGGCTGTTTTTCAGCTAAAGGTACAGTACAACTTCACCACATTGAGGGGCCAATGGATGGGGCCACGTACCGTAAAATCTTGGACGAGAACCACCGTCCCTCAGCCAGAACACTGCATGACTTCCTGCCTGACTATGACCCAATGAACCAAAACATACAGCCAAGGCAACAAAGGATTGGCTAAAGAAGAAGCACATTAAGACTATGGAGTGGCCTTGCCAGTCTCCAGACCTTAACCCTATCGAAAATCTGTGGAGGGAGCTGAAGGTTCGAATTGCCAAGCAGAAGCCAAGAAACCTAAAGGGGAGTTTCTGTTTAGAGGAGTGAGCCAGAATCCCTCCTGAGATGTGTGTAAACCTGGTGACAGACTACTAGAAATGTCTTACCACTGTGCTTGCCAGCAAGGGTTTCTCCAACAACTACTAAGTGGTGTTTTGCTTGGGGATCAAATGTTTATTTGTCTCAATGAAATGCAAATCAATTTGTAACTTTTATGTAGTGTGTCTGCTGTGTGTCAGGAGAGAGAAAAAGACTAAAAAGAGGTTGGACTCTTTGATGGAAACATTGTTTGTGTGAATGTAACTTCCAGTAAAATTTCATATAATATCAAATATCAGCAGATGAAATTTTTACTAATAGTACTTTGTAAAATACAAAAGGAGAGATTATGAGTTTCTCTCGTAACCATATTTGTAAGTCATGTGACCCGAGTTTTCACTGTTCCTATTGAAACACAGCCAGCTGAGCTTCTTTGTGATTGAAACCCTAACACTGTATCCTCTTTCAAAGTCACTTGGATCTTTTCTTCTTCCCATCTTGTTACCCAAAATAGATTAACTCATGACGCACAGAAGGGGGCAATTGCTGAATTTTATCGACTGAAAGTTCACATATAGGCGATATAAATAAGTTAAAAAGGCAAATGGTGGATGTACAGAGATGCATGTTTCATGTCTAAAAATGTCATTATTATGTTACTTACATTAATGAAGAATGATACATTAGATGCGTTATAGGTATTAATTACCTTCTCATTTTCGTTTTGCCCTACGGCTGTGCAAACTTCTGCTTTCAGTTGTATTTCTTTTGTATTGCTGTTCCTTAATTCAGATTTAACTTGTCTGAGTGTACTGTGTAATTTGAATTTGTCCAATCTATTTTATATTCCTTTAGCGAAAGGAATTCCCAGATCCTGCTTGTATGTTTATGCTCGTGGAAGAAGAATGTTTGATGAGCAAAACTTCCAGGGAAAGTAAGAGCTGTTTGATTACGTGTATAGAATACGCTCAATAGAAATAATACTTTCTTCATAAAATTGTGTATCTTCTAAAACATTGAATTTGTCTGCCACTGTTCTGTTTTGTGTGTGTGTGTGTGTGTGTTTAAGGTTTACAAAGGAAGAACTGCAGAAGTTGCACGAGCTGCACTCTTTACATGGTAATAACTGGAAGAAGATTTCAGAGCTGACTGGTCGAAGTGCAATATCGCTCCAGAAACGTTACGCACAACTTGGTAAATAAAATTAAAAAAAAGAGGAAAAGAAAGAAATTCTCAAGCACTCAAAAGAAAGCACTCATTGCTTGTCTAAAATTCCATTTGTATATAATGTCCTGTCCACATGTTCTGTGTTATCCAGCTTATAATCATGGCCCCTGGTCCAGAAAGGAGATACAGAGACTTTTAAGAGCTGTTAAAGATCATGTAGTGGGAACGATCCCAGGTGGAGCCACGGGGAACATGTCCTTAAGAGTGAAGAAGGAACCCTTGTATAAAGGGCTTCCTTTGCAGAAGATCGCTATGAAGGTGAAAACTCGCTCATGGTCTCAGTGTAGGGAGGAATGGTGAGAAGCAGTTATATGCTTTTGTGCTGTTTTTCGATAGCTCCTGTTGTAATTTAGTTTCTTCGTTTGAGGAAATGTTTTCATGACAATCATAACATGAAATGAAATTTCTACATAGCCATACGTGTGGAATATGTTGCCCCTTTCCTCCAATCTGCACCCATTTCATAATAACTTTAGAATGTTTTCGATGAGTTTTTGAATGGAACAAAGAATCAGTTTTGGTTTGTCGTATTTGTTTTCAAGCAGTTTGCATATTGGAGTAGGAAAATTCTTGTATCGTTTTTAGGATGGGAATTTTGGCAGTGAAAATGTCCTCCGGAGCCGTGTACACGGCGAACAAATCTCTCGATGTCCAAGTCAAACTCATAAAAAGGTACGAAGTAAGTCTACGGATTATATCACTCCATTATATCGCCTCATTTATCAATCTCATAGTTAAGGTGTGTGTAAATGTTGTAAGCCCAAACTGAGCTAAAATGCCACAAACAAAACACCCATAAAAGGCCAAAAAAAGTGGAAAGCATAAAATGACTAGTAAACAGAAGAAAAAGAAGCAAAAGTGAAAGTCATTTTGATACTTCTACCAAAAAAAAAAAAAAAATACAAATAGCAGTGCAACCAGCAGTTGAAAAGGAGAAAATATAGAAACCACAATTCGCTACAGCAGCGGTTCCCAACAGGGGAGTCCCGGCCCACAAGGGGGCCTCAGCGAGCTCTGTGGGGGGTCGCGCCGTAATTTACATTTTTTTTTTAGCAGTGGGCAATCAGGAGAACGATCGTGTTGCCTTAGTTAATTTTATCCCCTGGCTGACCAAAAAATAGACTCCACAAAAAAGACAGAGTCTCACTGATTCGCCTTCAGCAGCTAATAGCAATGACCCAAGCATACTGGACCCAGGTGAGGAAGCTCCAAACATTTCGGGGCGCAGCGCTAGCAATACTGGAACCACGAAATACAGGAAATACCAAGATAGTTACCTGAATTATGGTTTTATTCTATTTTCTCAAAGCAAAGAGTCCCAGACCCACAGTGTCCCACAGTGCATTATCTGCACCAAAGTTCTTGCTAACGAATGAATGAGGCCATCCAAATTAATAAGACATTTGCAGACGACTCATCCCTGATACCGCGACAAGCCCAGAGCATTTTCTGAACGCAAGGCAAAAGAATTGACACACGCCCAAAATGAGATGAGGTTCGTCACAGCTACTGACAAGAAACTTTTAAAAATATCGTACACAGTTGCTGAAAAAATTGCCAAAGCAAAGAAAGGGCATACAATTGCAGAAACTTTGATTTTGCCATGTGCAACAGAGATTGTCAAGGAATTATTTGGAGAGGATAAATCAAAACAACTGGCCAAGGTACCATTATCAAATAATACGGTCAAACGTCGCATCGCCACAGTGTCAGAAGACGTGAGGGATCAGCTTTGTGCGCTACTTCATGGTAACAAATTCGCACTTCAAATAGACGAGTCTACTGACGTGTCAAAAATGGCACAACTCCTCGCATATGTTCGTTATGAATGGGAAAGTGAGATAAAAGAAGATTTTTTGTTTTGTAAAGAGCTCCGTACCACGACGATGGCAAACGATATTTTTGAAACTCCTGATGACTGGCAGGCAGTCCGGGGTAGTTCAGCGAATCAAAGAGGTTGCTCCGCTTGCCGTCTCAACGCACTGCTTTCTGCACAGAGAGGCGCTTGCTACAAAAGAAATGGAACCCAGTCTTTGGATGTTTGGATGTGGCTGTAAAAATCGTGAACTTTGTAAAAGCCAGAGCCACCAACTCCAGGTTATTCACTGCTCTCTGCGAAGAGGTCGGCGCTGATTATCATACCCTGCTGATGCACACTGACGTGAGATGGCTGTGCAGAGGGCGGGTGCTGATGTGGCTGTTCAGCTTTGAGGGAGGAGTTGCATGATTTTCTTGCAGACAAAAGACCTTGCAGAGTTTTTGGACGATGATAAATGGCTCGCGCAACTTAGCTACCTTTCAGACATATTCGGTGAAATGAACAATGACAAATAACAGTGCATCTATCAAAGCTTCTGGAGAAATTTGAAAGTTATTTCCCAGCTCTAACTGAAGAGCAGGCAGCTGATTTTCTGTGGATCAGAAACCCTTTCGCCGAGAACATTGAAACAAAGCTCCCAACTACAATGCCTTCAAGACTCTGGAAGAGCTTATAGAAATATCTTCTGATGCCAGCCTGAAAGCCCATTTCAGTGTTTAAGTTTCACTGGAATCATTCTGGTCTGAAATTGCAGAAGAACACCCAGTCTGTCACACTGCTGATTCCCTTTAGCACCACCTACCTTTGTGAAGCTGGCTTTTCAACCATGACAGCCCTTAAAACCAAATACAGGGCCAGACTGACCCTTGAGGATGATATGCGTCTTGTCCTGTCAAAGATCTCTCCACGTATTGACTCACTGCCAGCAGCAATCCTCACACTGATTGATAAAGCATAACAAATAACATGCAAGTATTAAACTGTAATAGTCTATATCAGTTTTTTCCTTTATACACCAGTGTGAATACTGATATTTTTGTTATTAAATTTCAAATAGGGCCAATTTAAAGGCCAAAGGCTTAAGTTTTTCAGTTACAAATGGCCTACTGATGTTTTGCTTTTATATTTTACGTTAGGCTATTATTTGTGCATAAACATATCTAGATATAGAAATAAACACACCGCTTGTTTGAAAAAGTTTTTTGTCATGCATTACTGCAAACTTATATGAGCGATAATATCATTAAATGTGGAGGGGGGCCTTACAATATTTTCCGGGGGAAAAGGGGGTCTCAGGCAAAAAAAAGGTTGGGAACCACTGTGCTACAGGACACTATGCTCAGAGCAGAGTCAGACGTTGCAGCAGCTCTAAGAGTACGTAATGATGTACGTGAGTGCAATTGTACTGTACTAGGTCCAAACCCTAGTACAGATCTGTCTCTCTAACTTATATTTGTTCATTGTTCTGTTTGGTAAAGTATTTTCTTCATTCCGCAGGATATATGAAGATGATGTAGATGATGTTGCAAATGTCAAATGGGAAGACCTTTCAGCACTGATTGGGTAATGACAGTCTCTGGAAACTCATCGATAACTATTCCTATACCACCGATGTCATAAACACCACACTATTGTACGCAGAGGTGGACAGTAATGAAGTAGATTTACTTGAGTACTGTACTTAAGTAGAGTTTTTGAGTATCTGTACTTCACTTGAGTAGTATTTTTTTAGAAACTTGTGACTTTCACTTCACTACATTTGAAAGACAAATATCGTACTTTTCACTTCACTACATTTCTATCAAGGGTCTCTTTACACGTTACTTTTAAATCTGAAAGTGGATGGTTTTTCTCCCTTTTCTAAAATGTGATTGTTTTTTTTCCCCGGGTGACAGCCTATCAGCAATCAGTAGAGTTGCGTCACATCTGACGTAGTCTGTTGTCATCTCACCCTGGAGCACGTGCCACGCCCCCCCCCCTCAGGAATGTACGTATCTGCGGACAGAATGCATTTTCTTTTGGCTGCTCAGCGCTCCCATGTCCATATCTTGATAAAATGTTTATATTTTCTGAAAGGATTAAAGATTCATGTCATTTTAAGTGCGTGCTGTATAGAGGAAGCTAATTCTACAAGCTAGTCAGAGGCATTAGGTATTGTATGTGTTGTGCCAATAATGAACAGTGTTGGGCACATTACTTTAAAAAAATAATTAGTTATAGTTACTAGTTACTTATTCCAAAAAGTAACTGAGTTTGTAATTGAGTTACAGCATTATAAAAGTAACTAGTTACCAGGGAAAGTAACTTATGCATTACATTTTTTTAAAAATGTTCAAATATGTCAAAAATATGGATCCCCCTCCCCACTTTGATGGAAATTTAGATGTATGTTCAATTATTTGTAATAACACTGACTATTAAATACGTGTAATTAATGAAATAGTACATGTTTTACCAGAAAAACACAAATAGAATGTACACAAATCTACACTATTCTAATATAATTTCAACCAGGGAAGAGTAATGTCTGCATTTCCACTGTAAAAACGCTACTTTAGAACTCGCAACTGCTGTGTCTCTCCTGTGTGTGTGTGCGGCTGTGCGTGTGTGTTTGTGTAAACACTCACCCACCTCTGCCTCTGGTTGGCTTACCATGAAAGTTTACTCTACCTTAGCCAATCATCATCCCTTATGCGGTTGTCTTGCCCCTCACCAAAGAAAAGAAAAAAGCTTTGCCGCTCCTGTGGCTGAGAGCCTGGCGGATGAAAATGTTAAACTGAAATAAACACCACGTTTAATTGTTGATAACATTTATTAGAGACGCTTAGCAGCTTCCTCTCACCATCACGCTCCCGCGCACGCACACACACCAAAACCCACACAAGCCCCTCCCATTCACCCAGAAGCACATACGCTGGGTTAAATAGTGCAGGTGAGATGTGATATATTAACAGAAAACAGCTTAATTACAGTAACGCGCCACATGTTATTGTCATTAACGGTAACGGCGTTTCCCGCTTCGTTCCGCAACGCGGAAATGTACGAGTGGAAGTCAATAGTTAACCACCTTGGTAAAAATCCATTTCCGGCACTTTTGCCGCGCAAATTTCGCGTGTATTTGAGATTGCTGCTTCTTTGCTTGCTATTCCAGTTTTTATTGTTTCTTTTATTTTCTTCTTGCACGTATTTGATTTTTATTTATCACAGGTTCCTGTTTTTGACTCCGTATGCCTCTACCTATCATAACGTATTATTATTAAGTTATGCAAGCAATGCCAGACACAAATCTTGACTGTATTTAGAAGAAGAAAAAAGAAAAAGGAAAGAAGAAAGACAAGAAATCAAGAAGAAGAGAGCTGTTGAATTTGAAGCAGAAGAGCTTGAGGCAAAAAAGAAAGCTTTTACAGAAAGATGTGAAGCAATTGCTGCAATCAGCTGATGAACATTCGGAGTTGGCAGAGAAAGAAGGAAACCTTTCTCTTTTGATTGTGTCCAGTTCACTTAGGAAAGCTGCGAAAGGAAAGGAGAAGGCTCTGAAAGATCTGGATGCAGATCTTTAAATCTTTTGTAGAAGAAACTTACCTTGAATAATTGTCACTGAATTTGGATGAATTTCCCTGTTGAGTTTTCCTGTTTTGTCCCCTGTCCCCCTGTCCCCCCCCCCGA
>JAOVYU010033311.1:0-11106 GCA_025674565.1 Synodontis membranacea
GCGCCGGCAATACACGGTGCGACAAAACTAAACATAAACTCTACTCTGCTGAGGAGGAAGAAAACTGAACATAGGAACAACCAGTCCGGAAGCAACCATAGTCCATCGGACGGGCGGATGAAAAAGGCGCCGGTTAATCCACGGCCACCGAGGAGAGTTGAGCCGAAACAGAAGGCGAGGAGGTGAATGAGTCGAGGTGAATGAGTTGAGGAGTTGAAGGCGAGGAGATCAGCGTTCCGAAGCGCTGTCTGCAAACACACACAAAAGCACCCACAATGCCGAGCGCCGCGCAGCGTGCTCATGCGCCCTTTATCCGAGCTCTGATGATGAGCTCAGATGTGACGCAGGTGCATCTTGTGCACGCGCAGCGCGGCACGTGCTGAGAGCAGGTGAGTCGGCGGGGGGGGGGGGGGGGGGGGGGGGGGGGGTGGGTCCGGCCAGCGCTCCGTGACACTCGTTGAATTTTCAAGCGAATTTTTTTTTAACTCTTTATTTGCACACAGAACATTACAAAGTCTCGATTAACAATCGTAAGAATATAAAACGAGAAAAAAAAATATGTAACACAAAATCAGGGGTTCATAACACAAACGATGATAGATTAGGCACAGAAACCAAATAGAGGAGCATATATTCACTGTTTTGATTGCTTTTGCATTGTGGGAACAATAGATATTGTTTGGTTTCACAATGAAGTGTGAAAATTATGTCAAGCGAATTAGGACGAGGACGGAGCGATTTCAGAGTGAGTCAGCCAGTGAGTGGGAATCAAACCAAGGTTCCTTGCATGATAGTCTAGTACTGTAACGGCTACTGCCACACCACCTGTACTGGGAGGCTCTCAGTAGACGTGTCTTCTTATGTTCTACCAAGAAAATGGTGGCGAACCTCTTGTCTCATTAATTATGGGAAAACAGTATTTTGCACATATTTTCTTATCCTCCTCCATGCCTCATTATGAGCCTGTATTAAAGTTAAGACATGCTGATAAGAAACTTAATGTAACAGGACATTGATTACATTAACTAATGGTTATAGTCAACCAAGATGAGATTTTTAAAAGGAGGATTAACCTAGCCCATTTCATGTCCTGATTTGTGGCATGTGAATACAACAGGTAGACTTTAATTACTGTATTTTGCACAAATGCTTATCTTAGGTTCTTTTGTCTTTTGGCCATCACAGGAATCTCATCACAGACTGCCTCTTACCGTGCAACATGCCTGGCGTGGACGACCTAATAAAATTGTACTTTTCTGTACATTTACCAATAGATAAATACTCATTTTATTAGCACAGAATCACCATATTATGCTAAGCATCCAAACTTTGAAGAGACATTGCCATGAGCTAGGACTGTTCAAACGAAAGCAGCATTCTGATTTGAATGAGGTAATACAGTAGCTTTTGTGCATCAAGAATTACAACACAATGGACAGATGCAATGACAGATATCGCTGGTGACAGCTTCATGCAATTCAGAGGGGCTTTGTGGTACAGCAGGACACAATATGGCATATTATCAAATTAATCGATCCCGAAGGTGTGCAGCTTCGAAGAGCACAACGTCTTAAGCGCCGGCAGTACAACACTAAAGGTCCCAATGCTCTTTGGCATATGGACTCCTCTGACAAACTGAAGCCCTATGGTATAGCGATCAACGGATGCATTGATGGCTTCAGTCGTTTTGTTTTATGGATGGAAGCATACACAACAAACAATGATCCCAAAGTTGTAGCTGACTTCTATATTCAATGTGTCACACGTTTGGGTGGGTGTCCAGAGAGAATCCGTGCAAACAATGGCACTGAAAATGGACATGTTGCCAATATGCATTTACATTTAAGTCATTTGGCAGACGCCCTTATCCACTTACATATATCACATTTGTACAATTGAGCAGTTGAGAGTTAAGGGCCTTGCTCAAGGGCCCAGTAGTAGCAGCAATGATGGTAATGGGAATCGAACTCACGACCTTCTGGTCAATAGGCCAGTGTCTTAACCACTGAGCTACCACTACCCATAGTGCTTACATATGCAAGTGTTTCTGAGAAGAAACCACACTGACAATTTTGCCAAAGACCACGGGTTCATTTACGGATGCAGTACAAGCAATCAGCGCATAGAATCCTGGTTTTGTATGAACATGTTCAAAACCCTCCAAAATAACACTTTTCTGGAGACTTTTCGGATAAAAGTTTAATCCAGTTCTGCTTCCTCAACTTCATTCAGGTACCACTTAATATGATTTATACACTCTCACTTCTGCCTCTATATCTATCTACACACAACACATTGAACTATTGTTTAATATGCATTCTATTCTTTATTTACCCTTCCTTTATCCAAGATAGGTTCCAGGCAAATATTAATCTCTGAAGTGATCTCTAAGTGAAGGACAAAAATTCAATACCCTTTATAGAATACACACCATAAAGAGTAATAATGCTTCTCTTCTAATATGCATACTGTCTATACTCCGATTTAGAGAGACGTGGATGAAGTGGTGAGAACATGGAATTCCCACAAGATCAGACCCAGGCCAGGCCAAGATGTGCATGGAGGTAGCCCAATCCTTATGTACACAATCCCACAGGAGTACAACGCTGAGGACAAGCTCAAAACAGTGGATCCTGAGGAGATAGCTGTGTGCAAGGAGGAGTACACACCCAAGAGTCAGCTCCATTGTGATGACACTGTGTTTGAGCTGCGTATTCTACTAATGCAGGAGAATGGATGGGATACTCCTACAGATGTGTTTGATGCTGCAGAACTGTATACTTCCCTTAGAAAAGTGATACAGCACAACATCTAATATCTAATGGTCACCTTTATCTTCTACTCTTAAGCATTCATAGTATTATGTTGCATAGTTTATAGACATTGTAATAACAGTAAAACATATTCACCAGGTCCTTTACACTGAGCTGGACATTTTCAAGGAAACAAGAAAGTAATTCTAAAATATAATAATTTGAATGTTATTATTTCTGTTGTTTATTCTGTATATTAAAGATATTGTAAAGGAGGAGGGAAAGATGTTGGTATGATCAACTATTGGCATCACTCTGCGGCCTGGGAGGATCCAAATACACCAGTACAGGTATGGAGATGTTGAGATGTGTTCAATAAATACAAAGAGCTATCATTTGCACATGTTAAATTGCATTTTCAACTTTCTGGTATTAGAAAGCATGTTTGAGTTGGTGGTTGAACTCTGGCTTCCAAACAGTTAATTTTATTACATTAGTTAAATCTCACTTTCTGTCCAACTCATAGCTGTATATGATTTGCTAGTGTAAAAAATAAATAAATAAATGGATGTGGCACATCAGTGGTGGTGAGGTTTCCCTAATGTCTATGAAAAGACATTATAAATATTACTATAAATATTATAAATAAACATTACTATTTGTATCATCATTAGAGACAATAAAAGAAAACACACATACTATATATACAGTGGTGTATTATAGTACAATTTGCTTTGGGATAATAGTTTAACTACATTTAAACTTATTGCAGGTTTATTGCAGGTTTTTCAAAAGCAGAATATTTTGTATCATGTAGCTAAGTTAGTTATATTTTCTTCTTGAAATTGATCATGGTCATGATTCCACTTTAAGAACTGCAGTCTGTCTTATATACTCCTGCGTATGAAGTGTGAGTTTTTCAAATCATATTTATGTTAGGAATAACTAGTGTCAAAAACATTCACTTGCTTTCTATATGATTAATCAGCCAATACTGAACCCAATCACGGCTCAGGCATAATAACTGGAAAAAACTTGTGGATCAATCAATGTATGAAACAACATTGGTGACACCTGCACAATGATAATAGTAGAGTAACTGATTAACACATGGCAAGCACCACATATGCTTTCCATTAAAACTTTTATTTCATTTGAAATCCTGTTCCAACTATTTCCTGACATGAATTGTATGCTCACCCTATTTGTGTACATATCTGTGGATCCAATCTTTCAAAAATGAAATGACTCAGAGTACTTTTATTTTGACAAATCATTTATTAAACATAGCTGCCATGGCTTGCATATTCATTTTATAAAATAATATAATTGAATGCAGTACTGTCCTCTAAGAAATATGTATGAAACATGAAGTCATGCTTCTCAGCAATATACATGTACAATACATGCATATTAACCAGGTACAGAACATACTATTGAACAGCAGAGGTTGACAGCGCACCTTCAACATCAAGCACTTTCAAGCTTAACAGGAAACCAGGTCATTTTAACATCAGTTCATGCATAACTTTAACCATAAAATGGCAAAAAAAAACTTCCTTCTTACTCTTTCCATGGCCTATATCTCCACAAGATTTTGTCTGAACTGCTTTAAAATATGCATGAAACCCTTGATATTTAAAAGTATATTTAAATAAAAAAGAAAAAAAACATAACTCTTTCAAAAAAAAAAAACTTTAGAAAATATATAAACATTCATCTCTGACATTTTTTCAAAACATGTGCACAAAGAGTGCAAAACAAAGTTAAGCATGAGCTACACAATGTCCATTATTCAGATGTTGCTGTCCAACACAGCATTGAAATCAGACCTGAAGTCTGGAAAGTTATCATAGCAGTCAGATAGCTCTAGAACCATTCCACATGTGTGCTCAATTGGCCTTCTACAGAATTTCGACATACTTGTAAACATAATCTCAATTCTGTCACAAGTTATCACATCACTTCCAGTGGTAAACCTTAGAAACTTGCCAAGTTTCTCTTCATCTAACTCTCTGAGATACCTTTTAAGGTGGTTCTCCACCTCCCTTTGCTTTGGTGTCATCATCACAGGGAAGTGAAGTAGTCCCTGCACTTTCTTAGGTGTTGGTTTAAGTCTGCCATACATCTCTACAAGCTCATCATGGATAAGGATGATATTTGCCTGTATCACTTCTTTCCAGCAGTGTATCATATACATTGGCTTTTGCACAAGCTGTTTGTGTGCAATCTCCATCAGGACCTCTCTCAGTGTCTCAGAAGAAACTCTTGTTCGACATTCATTGTTGTCAAGAACATCTAGTAGCTCGTCATTGTCAACAGAGGAAAAATTATCGAGAGCCCTCCGGAGGATGTCATGATCTTGGCAGCTCACAAACTGCATAAAGTTTTTAAGCAGATCACTGCACACTCTTCCATACAAGATGTTTTCCACAAAAGGGAGAGCTAGCTTGATTGGTAGGTACTGACATGTTTGATAGCCTGTAAGGAAAACTCTGCCAACGGCTTTCCAAGTGTCACAGCTGAAGTCATGTCTGATGAAAGGCACTTTCACTGTTGTACCTATAGTACATCGATTATAAAATTCTTGCCAAAATGAACTATACACATCTCGCTCGACACCTGAGCCAGTGCCATTTTCCACTGTATTATCAGGAAGTAGTTCTTTCCATAATCAAGGTTTGTGTCGGCACTGCTGGATCCAAGAACTCATTGATTATTTCATTCAGACAATTGCCCTGGTGACGTGGAGGGTGGAGTCACATCACTGGATACACCTGAAGTAGTGGGTGACTGTTGGACCATTACCTCAAAATTGTATGGTTCTTTGTCATTTTCATCACTTGCATGTTCACTGCCATCTGGGCTGAATGTAACTTTATAACCAGATTCTTCAGATGTGAGATCAATGTTTTGATCATTGTGAATTATTACACCTGAAACAGTATTGTTGCCATCAGAGATAAAGTGCTCACCTTCAATACCTTGAGAGCCAGTGACTAATAAAGTTGGATTGTCCACTGTGCAAACTTCTAAGACAGAATCATCATCACCATGCACATGTATCAGGATACCATTCTCTTTCTGAAAATCATTGTCTCTCTCTTGACCAACATCATCCTCACTCTATTGCACTATATCCTCAGCATCCAGTAGCAGATCATCACTATCATCATCATCCTCATTTTCTTCATCACTGATTAATTCTTCTTCACCATCTGTGGTACTGTCATTTTGTAACTCCTCCTTGGGGAAAGTTGCAATATAGAAGCGAAACCTATTCATGCAAAGAGTATCATAGATAAAACCAATGGTTAGGTCCTGGTGGACTGGGTTATGTTTGTAATCCTACACTTCGAAGTTGAACTGTGTTTCTAGGCCTTTAGTTGATATGCCATTCGGGAAAAAGAGATTCTTTCCTTTTTTGAGTACAGTATCCATTCCACACTGTATGTCAACAAGCAATATCCTAGTGCCCCCTCCCTGTCTTGCTCTGCTTTGTTTTACCTGCCCCTTCTCACTGTGCAGCCGCCCTGTTTCAATTTTAAGATGACTTGCTCTTCCTCGCTTTGCTGGGATTGGAGATTCAATATTTGGCTCTTTATCTTTAGTTTTGCTTGGTTTTGATTCTTGTCTCATCTGGAGCTTTGCCCGAAGCTTTTCAAACAGACCCATTTTTTGCTTTTGAAGTGGTTTTTGATTATTGCAGAAGTTATGCAATGCCAGTCGATCCCCATAGGAAGAAATGTATTTGGCCAGATCACCATCTTCCATAAGCAGGATAACATCTTTGCAAATCTGTTGAATAAGTGCAACACGTTTAATAACTTTTAATGGAAGACATGAAATACAATATACAACAGGTATTTCAGAAACAATCTTTGAAGTAGGGATTTACATATGGTCTACTATTATTTATTATATAAGAAACAACAGCATCCACACATTATCTCATAGTTTCATACTCTCTTAAAAACTATAACTATTGGTAGGTGGCTCAAATTACACAGATCTTTTAATAAATTATAAAAACACATTACATGCTGTGACACAAGAAAAATTTCCTGCATTCTAACTAAAGCTAAACTGCAGAAAACAAGCTTCCTGGACTGCTACTGAACAATGGTCATCAATGGATGAACCCTTTAAACTGAACCATGGAATAAACAGGTATGCTAGGTATAACATTTAAAAACATAACTAAAAATGAGTCATTATAGATAAAGATTTTAAAAAACTAGTTAATTTCAAAGTGACTGACAACTGTTTTAAAGAACTGCTTTTGTTTACATCAGCCAACATTTATTGAAATTATTCCACAGACAACCAAAGCAACAGCACCAAAACGTCACCTGAATCTTGTGAGAACTGCACCGTCTGTTTCTGAAATGGCATACACTGTACTACTTTCTTTAACCTGTAATATGTATTGTTTTTTAATGAAGTATGTCGACTTTATCATAACAGTTCTGTTGTAAGATACATTTTTACACCCTAAGCATTTTAAATCCATATCTGTGATGTCAAATTCAGTAAGAAACGTTTAAATTTGTGCTGTCAAACCACATTATGACCTCCACAGATATGACCACAATTACAGTTAGTACAAGATCATCCCCACTCTATATTGTGGCAGACCATTTACATTCTATGAAGAAGTATACATTACATACAGAAGTATATATTAGCCTTAATAAAACAACCCTTGAGCTGTTGGAGTTTGGAGTAGCTAAGTAGCTGAGTAGCTAAGTTATTGGCATGCAGAAGCTGAAGTAGAATTAAACTACGTGATAATGTCCATACTTCTGTGTGCTGTTCCACAAATATTCCATGGTATAAAAAATGTTGGGACATACTGTTAAAAAACACTGATTTACATGATCAGCATGTCTTAATTTTCAGTAATACAGGCTAACAATAAGGCATGGAGGAGAAGTGCCATACCACTTATCACTCTCATATACACTTATCTCTGACATACAAATACCTTTTCCTCCTCCAGATGAATAATCTCTTCTTCAGGGACTCTGCGTTCACGCAGGAAATCAGACAACTGTGATTGTCTTGCACATGGATAGATCTGTAAAGAGGATACAACACAATGATCTATCTAGCTGTTTATTTTCAGGACAAGTCCACTACTTTTCAACTTAATCTCCATTAAACATGGTCTGGCAGGATGATGCTAGTACAGTTTTGTCTATTATGATGATAGTTGCCCTTTTCTTAAACAGTGAGCTACTACTGTAATCAAATATCGCCACCATTTCTCGGTAGAACATAAGAAGGCACATCTACTGGGAGCCGCCCAGTACAGGTGGTGTGGCAGTAGCCATTACAGTACTAGACTATCATGCAAGGAACCTTGGTTCGATTCCCACTCACTGGCTGACTCACTCTGAAATAGGAGCGTCAGCTATGAGACTGTAATGAAATAAAGCAAAAATTACATACGTCATGGATTTGTAGGCCTTGTCGCATAGGGAGGGGATGCACGCGGTGCGTATTAAAGAAATCAGTTGCTCACTGTACTAGTCAACATTATGGCATGCAATGTTTTAATTGAGCCTCGGATAAAAATGACGGTGCAGCTGTGTAGACAGATAGCCTGAAACATAACTTGCCAACTCTACACAACTCATTTCACCACAGGTAAATTTACCTGATTAAGCCATGTCCACCTCTTTGCCGTGAGCGTGTGCCTCCGTGTGAAGCGTCCGGTGACGAAGTTTCACACAGGCATTGTGGTTCCGTGATTTCCTTTTTTTTTTTTTTTTACTTTAAATCTCAGAGAATCTCTGACTTTTTTTTTGTTTTTACAATGACCCTAATACGCTGTCGTAGAGATATGAACTATTTGCAGATAAATCAGTATCAGAGTTTATAATGGCCAATATATGGCGGTTAAAAAGAAATGAAGAGATGGAAAACGGATCCTTCATCCATGGTGTGAGTTTTGTCATTGTATAGTTTGTCCTCCAGATGTCGTCCCTGTTGTTGAAACGTGTGTGGAACATCACAAATCACAACAATCAATACATAGTTTAACTCACAACAGAGATTTACATTTTACATTTAAGGCATTTAGCCTACGCTCTAATGCAGAGCAACGTACAAGGTGCTTTGTAATCAAAAACATTTCCACACTAATAAAACCATGCTTAAGTGCCAATGCCAATAGGTGTCTACTAAAATGTAGTTAGTGCCCTACAGGGTGTACAGAATTTTTCTTTTTTTTTTTTTGTCCAGGTGCTCTTTGAAGGTAGTCGGTGTTCTGTGGTCAACTGGTAGTTGTCACGTGAAATACAAAACTTAAACATTAAAAAGTTACCTCATCACTAAGCCTGACCTCACCTGCTGTACCTGCTTTTGTTGCAGTGATGTGAAAGTCGTGGTAATTGAATCTTACTGTAGTTGAGTGCTGTAGTGCAGTTTACAAACTGAACGTAGATTTATTTCACAATGTGGAACTTCTATTGAACAATCATCTATCCTTAGCTCATAACTTCTAAACAATATCTGGCATCATAAAGCAGCTTATAACGCTGTCCATTGGTAAATTTGTCTACCCATAAAGCTCATTCCACGTTTGTCAGCTGAAGACCGCTAACGCTGTAGTTAAACTATAGCATTTAACTTAATCTGCTTTGGGCTTGTTAGCCTACAGAATCTGACTGTAATACTTTTAACCCTTTCTGGGGTCTCATTTATAACTGCTGCGTACGCACAAAATGGGACCTAAAAGATGGGTACGTCTCTTCCTACGCAAACGTTGTGGCCTATAGAAACAAACTTGACAGCAGAATGTACGCAAATGTACGCAAAGTCTGACCCCAGCGTGCAAGCATTTTGGAGAAAAAATCTGACCGTGGATGAAGAGGCCTCCGTACATATATAATAATTCCTTGTGCTAGTGAGTCATACACTGTACATTTAATTTCACTTATTCAGTCACATTTATAATAGTGAAAAAAGATAAGTAAAATAGATAATCCGAATCAAATCTCAACTTAATCTACACTTTTAATCTGTGCGCTGCCAGCCGTTGAAATGTAAATGGATAAGAGGTGGCCGTGATTTTCATGATCATTTGGACACGGTGTGAAACAATCAGTCTGATTGCTGAAAACACAAATACCACAATCACATTTGTGCATAACGTAATGTAACGGATGTGCTGCCATTGTTAGAAGATTATGCCAATAACAGAAATAGAAGAGAACGAGTGTTCAGGGACCACTAAGATTTTTTGGGCTATTTTGATGACTGGCTCATAAGCCAATGTAGATTACCTAGATGCACTAGCACTAGCATTGTGTTACCACTAGCATTAGTGCTAGCATTAGCCTGAGCAGTTAATGCCAGGGCCTCGCGATTTTGAAATCTTATAGAAAAAGCTCAGAAAGTCTGCATAAGACTTAAATATATTAAAATATAATAAAACTGATTAATTTAATTTGTATTCAAACATTTTTGGTCTTATTACTGTTCTCTACAGTTAGTTGCAGTTAGCTGCATGAAATGATGGGAGGACCTCGATCAAATGAGTTTTTGCAGCTTTGGATACTTGTACAGGTAGCTGGTGTAGTTAACAAACTTATTTTATAAATACTGCATTTTATTTTTTAATACATTCTAGTATGTTTATTTTTTAATACATGATAGTATGTTATAATTAACAATAAACCATTATATTGTGCTTTGTCATAAGTCTAACTTCTCTGAAATGCAAGTAAAAAACTTTTGCTGTCTCGGCCATGTCTGTGTCTACCTCTTTTTCAGACATTACCACACACACACTTGTTTCCCCAGTACTGAAGTCATCTTGGTTTCCAGAGGTGTCAGCTCTCACCGCCTCCGGTAGCAGAAATGCTCTTTGGATGCGTTGCAATTCTTTTTTTTTTTTTTTTTTTAATAATAATAATCACTTTCAAATCTGAGCACTTTTATTATTTTTTTTTATTTCGGTCACCGTACTGTTTGCAGCACTCACTTCATTCACAGCATTCATTACCTGTTGCCACTCACTGCCTTTCTTTTTGTTTTGTCACCCCACTACTGTGTTAAAGAAACACACGTTTTTCTCTGCTTTCCACTTCACCTACATGCATATCTATCTCAATTTCAGAAAAAAATTATCTTCTTAAATGTTACTTTTACTTTTAACTCATGATGCCATGAGCTTTTCAGGTTTACATCGGAGACTTAAATATGCATGAGTTGATATGCACTGACCATTTATGGTTGAACGGGTCGCATAGAGGGTGTGTAGAGGGCAGTGTTGGGTGTAACGCGTTACTGTAATAATATTACTTTTTTCAGTAACTAGTAGTGTAAGGCATTACTCGTCTGA
>JAOVYU010033761.1:0-11084 GCA_025674565.1 Synodontis membranacea
TGCTAATAGTCAGGTACAATCTTCAAAATAGTGATGTATTTACATGATGTATTTAGTAAAAAACACTCCTGCGTTTTTACTGATAACATCACAAAAGTATTGAAAAGTTTTGTTTTTCCAGTTGATGGCATAAGCGTGAAGTTTATTCCAAAAATCTAAATTTGCTGTGTGTCATTACCTTAAAGTAAATAGATAGTGCAGTTCCTTTGGACTGTGAGTGTTGCAATGGCAAATCCTCAGTGTCAGACAACAAAAATAATAATTCTACACTTATAATCTATCACATGCCTAATGTTCATTTAACCGTAGGTTGTATTGACACTAGGCCTTCCATTGGCCTTCCATATCACTGGCATGATGAGAAAAAAATAACTAATTTGAATCTGTTGGTATTCCATATAGGAATGAATAAGAAGTACAAAGCACAAGAGTTTCTTTTAGTGCAAATGGTCATTTTGATTCGGAATTGTTGCATTTTTGAGAGTTGTAGTCTCTGTCAATGAGACAGTGGAAAGTTTAAATAGCACACTGAGAATGTAGTATTAAAAATATGTGTTTCTGCACAGCACAAAACTAATCAACATATATATATATTGTACAACAAATATATTGTAAATATGATATGCAGAAAAAAACAGAGACTTACTGTATGTTAGTAAGAGCCTTTCTCCTCAACCAAACACTTAAGTAGCCCATGCACTTGGCCACCCACAGGAGACCACAGAGTTCATGAAGCTCTTAACCCAGTCCAGCATTTATTTTCCTGAGCTTTGTTTTTCAATGTTCAGAACAAGTTGACAAAGATGTTCACAGTGAACTAAAAGTGAATGAATACTGAATATTGAACGAATCATGAATATTGATTTCTTTCATGTCGCACAGTAGACATATTTCACTTTTAAAATTTGCTTGAAGAGAAACTTGTGGTACAGGATGCTAATACTCCGTTTTAAAGTTTAAAAAAAAAGCTTAAAAGTAAACAATTATGAGAACAACTTCATGCCCAGATGAAGCATGACAGTGCAGAAAAATAAATGATTGATATCAATTAGATGAATTTCAGATGCACACTGGAATTACCTAAAGCATGCATACAGCCGGTTGCTTTTAAATCTCTTTGGTGATTGCACGCAACCTAGGGGTAACCATGGACAATCACTTGTCCTTTTCCTCTCATATTGCTAATTTGTCATGCTCGTGTCGATTTCTCTTTTACAGCATCAAAATAATTTGTGCTTTTCTTTCCACACAGGCCAGTCAGGTACTTGTTCAGTGTCATTTCAAGACTGGAATACCAAGTTCTCCCATACCACCCCATTGCTTTACTTCCTCCACTGGCTTCCTGTACCTGCCTGTATCAGATTCAGTTTGTGGCCTAGTAAATATTTTTTAATTATTTATCAAAATTCCCTGTAAAAGCATGTTTTACATAGTTTATCAATCAAGAATGGAGCCCAGCAATATTCATTTTCATGAATTCATTTCATTAGTTTACGGCATTGCTGCAATTGGAATTTCTGCAGTCAAGAACTTTTTTGCTAAGTCTTGAAAAAATGAATTCAAGCTAGATGATAATTAAGAAATGGTAGACCAAAGGCAATGAAAGACGAGGAGCTGCAGATACTGTTGGACAAAGATGCGGCACGGGCGACTCCAGAGCTGGCAAGACATTTGAATATAGATCATTCCACTCTTCTAAGGCATCTGAAGGCAATGGGTGTCACACACACTGCCCACGTGACTGCTACAAGGATCCGGAAGTAATCGCGGCACGGGAATATAAACAAAGGATCTGCCATATTGCTGTGGTGTGGGAGACCGTGAGCTGCTGGCCCTCCGCATCACCATCCAACAGACGAAGCAACTCAACCCACGACAGGCGCAGTGGTCCCTGTTTTTCAAGCAATTTAATTTTCATCTCTCTTACCCCATGCCTGTCCTCACCCACCACCTCATCATCGCCCCTCTTTGCTGGGACTTGGAGACACAGATCTGCCAGGCCCTCCTCTCCGAGCCCCCTCTGTCTGAAACCCCGCCCGGATGACTCTATGTCCCCCCACCCTCGCCTGGGGTCACTCCTCCACTCTCGCCGGCCACCCCGGCTCCCGCAGAACCCTCCTCTACCTCCGGTGAGCCCTCTATTGGCCATCCATGGCAATGGATGTACTAGAGTTCATCCGGGTCTGTGTGGTGTGCGCTAGGGCCAAAGAACCTAATCATCTCCACCTGGCGAGCTTCAACCCCTGCCCAACCCTTGCCGGCCCTTGTCTCCCGGAGTCGCAGGGCAAAGACACCATCCTTACCATAGTCGAACACATCTCTGAGTCCATCCACCTGGTCGCACTCTCCGGACTCCCCTCTTCACACACCACCGCTGAACTAACCTTAGAGCATGTAGTTCGCCTGCATGCATTTCCCAAGGACATTGCCTCGGACAGAGGGCCTCAGTTCACCGCCCGGTTCTGGAAGGCCTTCTGCCATCCGATCAATGCCACCTGCAGCCTGTCCTCAGGCTACCACCCCCCAGACTAACGGTCAGGCGGAACGGGCCAACCAACAAGTGGAGCGAGCAATAAGAAGAATATGTGAATAAGAATTGTCCAAGTGTACATCCACTCAGCACAGCAGCTGCCACAGACATCAATGGATGCTACCACAGACAACAGGTGCAGTAGGTAGGAGAGACTAACTACCTCAGAGGCCATCTGCATCTGCTGGGGCTGGGTGTTGGCAGTGGTGCCAGAGGTATCTTTATTAAAGCATGCAGAAGACCCCCCCCCCCATTGGTATGCTAACTTTAATGTCTAGGTTCAAGTGCACACACCGCACATATGGCTACTTACCCAGAGAGCAAGAAAGAGACAGATTGATTCAGGGGCTTTTTTTTTTTTGGTATGTTTCCAATTCATCACCCCCATAAAACTCTATTTACCCCAGTGCCTGAAAAACAACAGTGGCCAGCTAGGCTACAATATACTATCATATACTACCATTTATTTAATATGCCCCAGTGAAACATGCAGTGCAGATGAGACAATTACACAAAGTATTATTGTTCATACCTATTTGAAGCACAGTCTGTATCCAGCACTAACATTAGCAAACTCAGAGCTTGTGCTGCTCTCGGCAGAATCTTTACTGACTAGAATTGATCACTTACTAATTTTAAAAGCCTGGAAAAAAAAAATCTGTTGTTTTCTTTTGCCCATTTTCTTTTGCCCAGACTGCTTATTGCTTGCTAAGACACAAAGCAAGCTAAATGTCTAGCTGAAGTCAACATTGCTAACATCAAGATTATGCACCAGAAATTTTGATTATTCTTTTCTGGCTAGGTGTCTAATGCATAATGGGAAAAATATATAAAGTAGAATGGCTGGAAAAGGTTTTAATCACTGTTCCATATCAATGCACTGGGAACTTTTGAATGATAACGAGAACAACCATAGTTAATTATCCATTGACTGGCAACCTAACCATAACAACAAACCATCTAGAGTGTCCACCCCAAGTTATGCTTGTTCAGGACAAAAATATACCACAAACACATTTGTTTCTGAGAAAATTACTATTTGTGTGTTCTTTCTAGACCTGTAAATATACAGACATATTTCGATGTTTGGTAAACTAGGTAAAAGCAGGATAGGCATGTATTTATAAGGAATTAATGAACTTGGCAGAGGAAACTCCAGTTTTTAATCTCCACCTTGTTCATTCATGCTGTAAAACAGGATACCTCGGTTTCTGTTATTAGGCTATTATTCTGTTACTACATAACACCAATCATCGGCTTTCAAATGTATTTGTGTTGCTGTGTTGTGTGTGGACCCTACACACATTGCATTCTTAAACACATTATTCAATAAAATAAAGAAAATGTAAAAGCATGGTGTGCTGTTGTCAATTTTATTTTCAAGATTGATTGATTTTTTTTTTTTTTTTAAGAAAAATCATTTAAAAAATGTACGCATGGTGTGTACAGGATTGTGGCTGCTGGCACCACTGGTTGTCGGACACAGCAAAACCCATCCTGCAGACCCAGAAGTACAGGTATAAAGTATAAATTTAGCAGCCCGTGAGTAACTTTAGCTCATCTATCTACTCCGAATTACCTATAGGTATGAATGTGAGTGTGAATGTTTTTTTTGTTTTTGGTTTTTTGTTAGCCCTGCGATAAATTGGCGACCTGTCCAGGATGTGCCTCACGCGTTACAGTAAGTCATCTGGGATTGGCTGCAGCTTATCTTTGACCCTGACGGATAAGTGGTATAGGTAATGGATGGATACGAAGTCTTCCGCTACAGTGAAGTGATTATGTTTGTTTTGGAGTATTTCTCAAGAGATGCAATCTGCCAGCATGCTACGACTTGTCAAACGAACTCAAAAATGTATGTGCAAATAGAGCATCTGCATGTCAATACTGAGACTCGATGAAGTTTGAAATGATTTTCTATCCTGTGGTGGAAACATGAACGAGAACATGGACCATCTGAGTAGTGGTGAATGAAGCACTGGATTTGACAACCAGCAGTTTTTTTTTGTTTGTTTGTTTTTTTTTACCTGACTCAGTGTTAATACTGACAACTAAGTTTTGGTATGTTGCTGTAAGGGGACAAGGTAAATATTCCTTTAATAAAATGAAGGGTGGTCACTCTGTAAAAAAAAAATAAAAATAACCCAAAGCTTATCCTTATCATGCGCTGATATACACTACCAGTCAAAAGATTGGACACACCTTCTCATTCAACGGTTTTCTTTATTTGTATTCTTTTCTACATTGTAGATTAATATTGAAGACATCAAAATGATGAAGAAACACATACGGAATTGTGCAATAAGCAAAAAAGTGATAAACAAACCAGAATGTTTTATATTTTTGATTCTCTAAAGTAGCCACCTTTTGCTTTGATGACAGAGTAAAGACAAACAGTCAGCAAGTGCTCAGCAGCTCTGGGAATTCCTTTAAGACTGTTGAAAACCATTCCAGGTGAATAGCTGATGAATCTGACTGAGAGAATGTTAAGAGTGTGCGAAACTGTCATCAAAGCAAAAGGTGGCTACTTTGAAGAATCTAAAATATAAAACATATACTGGTTGTTTATTTTTGTTTATTGCATAATGTGGGTTAATTCATAAATTTGATGTCTTCAATATTAATCTACAATGTAGAAAATAATAAAAATAAAGGAAACCAGTGAATGAGAAGGTATGTACAAACTTTTAAAAAAGTTTGTACACACCTTCTCATTCACTGGTAGTATATATATGTCATGTGAGGGTGAGGATTGAGAACGCAGATGCAGGACTTGAAACTCAGAAAAAGTCTTTAATGAATAATTAGACACAATAAACTCAAGAAAATGCAGTTAGCTCTTACTGAAATGCAGTCGGGTCCTAATTAAAGCTACTGAGTCATCATGAGGAGTATAATCCAGAATGAAAGTCCAGTAGGAAAGCACAAACAGGAAAAGTCCAGACCAGCTGTCAGCTGCGAAGCTAGCGAGGCGCCGGTGAGACCTCCGTAGAGCGGGGAGGCTTAGCAGCGGCGGCCGAGTAGCGGCGAGTGCAGAGCGGACGCTGGAAGAGGCGGACTGCGTGTAGCTTGTAGCCGGATAGCATGTAGCAGTAGCTTGCGGCTAGCGCATTAGCGCGAGGAACCCGACTGGAACGACCGGAGCTAGGACTGCCGAGAATATAAGCACAGGGATTAAACAACAACGAGAACCGACACCGAGTGGCTGGGTAGGGGGGTTTATATAGCCTGATTAATAATTGTTTACCCAATCACCAGCTGAAGGGAATTAGCACCGGGACAAGTGGAAAGCCAACACCGACGTGAGACAAAACACCCAAGGGTGCACTAAGGGAAAGCTAATCGAAAACCGACCGCTCTGAAGAATCCTCAGGCATACGAATCCTCCGATTAGTATTCCGGCGACCCGGAGCGCTGAGGAGGAGCGGCAGATGTGACAGTACCCCCCCCAGGACCGGACTCCGACGGGGGCTGGAGGCGTCCCACCTGGCTGGAAGAGCCCGAGGAAGTACGTGTCTGCGTCCTGTGACAGCCTCGCGGTCGGGGAGCGGGGTGGTCCAGTCTGGAACGGTGGAACTCCTGAGTCAGTTCCTGACTGAGTACATCCCCGGCCGGGACCCAACTCCTCTCCTCTGGACTGTACCCCTCCCAATCCACCAGGTACTCGATGCGGCCACGGCATCTTCTGGAGTCTAAAAGGTGCTTAACTCTGTAGGCTGGGACGCCCCCAATCTCGATGGGCCCCGGAGTGAGGGGTTCAGTGTCTCCTCCATCCAGCAAACCCCGAGTCGCCGGCCTGAAAAGAGAAACATGAAAGACAGGGGAGATTCGCATGTGAGTGGGAAGTTGAAGCTTAACAGAAACTGGATTGATTATTTCGAGTATGGGGGTGTGTGCCCCTCCCCAGACCCTCTCTGCCCTCCGGAACCAGTCATCCACCCGAGGAACTTCGGATGGAGTACCGTCCCAAGGACAGAGAGGAGGCTGGCGACCGAGCACACACTGAAACGGGGTAAGACCTGTGGAAGAGTGACGGATGGAGTTTCTGGCATACTCTGCCCAGACCAAGAAGTCCGCCCAGTCGTGCTGCCAGGCGTGGCAGTAGGCCCGGAGGAATCTCCCGAGCTCCTGGATGGTGCGTTCGGCCTGACCATTAGACTGGGGGTGATACCCAGAGGTCAGGCTGATTGTAGCCCCCAGCTTCCCCATGAAGGCTCTCCAGACTCGGGAGGTAAACTGGGGACCTCTGTCAGAGAGGATATCCTCCGGTAACCCATACACCCGGAAGACACTCTGGAACAGAGCTTCGGCCACCTGTAGAGCAGAGGGGAGAGATGGAAATGGGATAAATCAGCAACCCTTTGAAAACCGATCCACGACGACCAGTATGGTGGTGTACCCATTCGATTCCGGCAGGTCCGTTACAAAGTCCACCGCGATGTGGGACCACGGCCTTTCCGGAACCAGTAGGGGCATTAATTTCCCAGCAGGTAATTGTCGAGAACTCTTAGTAGCCGCACACACGGAGCAGGAGGCAACAGCCCTCCTGACTTGGGGCCGCATGCCAGGCCACCAGTACTTACCTCATATGACCTGGAGGGTTCCCGCGAACCCCGGATGACCCGAGGCCAACGAGGTGTGTGCCCACTCCACCACCCTGTCTCGCAGCGACTTCGGAACGTACACCAAGCCAGGAGGACACCCGGCAGGTGGCGGCTGCCGCCGTGCAATCCGGGTTATCTCCCCGTCCAAGTCCCACGTTATCGGTGCCACTACGACCGTTGGTGGTAGAATGGGTTGCGGTACTCTCTCTGCCTCAGGCAGGGCAAAGTATCTAGACAGAGCGTCGGCCTTACCATTCCTCAACCCCGGTCTATAAGTGATCCTGAAGTCAAACCCGGTAAAGAACAACGCCCATCGTGCTTGCCTAGAGTTGAGTCTCTTAGCCTGCCGGATGTACTCTAAGTTTTTATGATCGGTGTACACTATAAAGGGATTGTGGGCTCCCTCGAGCCAGTGTCGCCACTCTTCCAACGCGGCCTTAATGGCCAAAAGTTCGCGGTTACCGATGTCGTAGTTACGTTCGGCATCCGTGAGCTACCTCGAGTAGAAGGCGCAGGGGTATAACTTCTCTGGGGTTCCCTGTCGCTGTGACAACACCGCCCCTAGGCCCACTTCTGAGGCATCGACCTCGACTATGAAGGGCTGACTGGGGTCGCGGAGCTTTAATATAGGCGCGGTAGCGAATAGCTCTTTCAATTTATCGAAGGCCAACCTGGCCTGATCGTTGAACGTGAGTTTTTTCGGTTTCCCCTTCAAGAGATTAGTAAGAGGTGCCACAACGACGCTGAAACCCCAGATGAAGTGCCGATAGAAGTTGGCGAACCCCAGAAATCTTTGTAACTCTTTTATGGTGGTCGGCTCCGGCCAACACATCACCGCGGAGACTTTGTCAGAGCTCATTGCTACCCCACTAGGACCGATGTTATACCCTAAGAACGCGATTTCTGATCGGTGAAATTCGCACTTTTCCGCTTTGGCGTAGAGACCATGTGCAAGAAGGCATTTTAAGACGTTTCGGATGTGCTGAACATGTGTCTTCATATCTGGAGAATAGGTGAGGATATCATCCAGATAGACAATCATATAGCGTTTCAGCATGTCCCGAAAGACGTCATTCATGAATGCTTGGAAAAATGACGGAGCATTAACCAGCCCGAAAGGCATTACATGATACTGGTAGTGACCGGATGTAGTACTAAAGGCGGTCTTCCACTCATCCCCCACTCATATGAACTAGATTATAAGCACTTCGGAGATCGAGTTTAGTAAATACTCTTGATCCCTGAAGCTGTTCGATTGCCGAGGGAATAAGTGGGAGCGGATGAGGGTAACGGACGGTCACGGCGTTGAGTCCGCGGTAATCAATGCATGGTCGGAGCCCACCATCTTTTTTTCTTAACAAAGAAGAAGCTCGCGGAGACGTGGATCGACTAATGAACCCCTGCCGGAGGGCTTCGGTCACGTAGTCCTCCATTGCCCGGGTCTCCACCTCAGACAGGGGATAGACACATGACCGGGGAGGAATCATACCAGGCAGGAGCTCAATAGCACAATCCCACGGTCGGTGAGGCGGGAGACGGGCGGCCTTGGAAATACTAAAGACCAAGATATTATCTGAGCATTTAGCCAGTCGATGGACGGATTGTGAAGCCGTAACCAGGGCAGTCCCAAAACTATCGCGGGTTGAGCATGTTCTAAAACCAGTAATTGTATGTGCTCGGTATGATTTGAAACGAGATGCAATTGGACAGGTTTCGTAATGCGAACGATAGGCTTGGGGCTAACTGGGCGGCCGTCCATAGCTCTAACATCGATTGGATCCGACGTGTCGACCACGGGAATGGAAAGGGAGCACACCAGGGATTCTGAAATGAAATTCCCAGCTGACCCGGAGTCTAAAAGAACAGAAACAGAAATGTAAGTGTTATTGTGAAATATTTGACCAAGCGTTATAAATTGATGGGTATGAAGGGTAGTGTCAGGTGTTGCCTTGGAGCGTAGAGGACGTAGGGGACAATCCGGAAGTTGGTGGTTTGCTGCTCCACAATACAGACATAATTTAGCCTGCTGACGGTGCCTTCGTTCTGTCGAGGAGAGATGAGCAGCCCCCGTCTCCATAGGTTTGGGAGAGATGTCTTCCTTCTGCTCGGACGACTGGGTTCTCCGAGGAGCCGAGCTAGGGTGTCGCCTCGTGGGAGAGTCCCTTCGTTTCGCTCTAAGGTGATGGTCCAAACGAATAGCTAATTGTATCAACGAGTTCAGGTCCTTACCTTCGTCGCAACAGGTGAGCTCAGTCTGGAGAGCTGGGCTTAAACCCTCTCTGAAGGCATCCATCAAGGCCGGCTCGTTCCACCCGGAATCCAAGGCTATCACTCGGAACTGGATGGCGTACTCAGCTGCAGTCTGACGACCCTGTTGTATGCGGAAGAGCCGCCGGCTGCTAGAACTGCTGGGATCTGGGTGGTCGAACACGGCCTGGAAAAAATCTGAGAAAGAGTCATAACTTGTCAGAACAGTCCCTCCAGCCGTCCAGACAGCCATGGCCAAGTCCAGCGCCTGCCCCGTCAGGCGTTGGATCAGAAAAGATATTTTCTGGGCAGGTGTCATCTCCGGAAACTCAGCGAAATATAACTCGCACGCCAGGAGGAATTTCAGACACCCCGCAGGATCACCCGCATACCTCTCTGGTAGGGATACGTGAAAGTGGGGTTGGCGGCCTGCGGGTACCGGTGCCGACGCCGAGGTAGCGGTAGGTGTCGGTGAGGGAGCGGTGAGTGTCGGGGTAGGTGACCGAACATGCACGATAAGCTCCTTGACCACGCAGGTGAGCTCGTTGAGTTGTTGTTGTTGACGAACAACGTGCTGTTCGAGGGCGGTGTAGGTATCCGGAGGGAGGGGAATTCCTGCTGCGTCCATTTTCTTGGTCAGTTCTTCTGTCATGTGCGGGTGAGGATTGAGAACGCAGATGCAGGTCTTGAAACTCAGAAAAAGTCTTTAATGAATAATTAGACACAATAAACTCAAGAAAATGCAGTTAGCTCTTACTGAAATGCAGTCGGGTCCTAATTAAAGCTACTGAGTCATCATGAGGAGTATAATCCAGAGTGAAAGTCCAGTAGGAAAGCACAAACAGGAAAAGTCCAGACCAGCTGTCAGCTGCGAACCTCCGTAGCGCGGGGAGGCTTAGCAGCGGCGGCCGAGTAGCAGCGAATGCAGAGCGGACGCTGAAAGAGGCGGACTGCGTGTAGCTTGTAGCTGGATAGCATATAGCAGTAGCTTGCGGCTAGCGCATTAGCACGAGGAACCCGACTGGAGCGACCGGAGCTAGGACTGCCGAGAATATAAGCACAGGGATTAGACAACAACGAGAACCGACACCGAGTGGCTGGGTAAGGGGGGTTTATATAGCCTGATTAATAATTGTTTACCCAATCACCAGCTGAAGGGAATTAGCACCGGGACAAGTGGAAAGCCAACACCGACGCGAGACAAAACACCCAAGAGTGCGCTAAGGGAAAGCTAATCGAAAACCGACCGCTCTGAAGAATCCTCAGGCATACTAATCCTCCGATTAGTATTCCGGCGACCCGGAGCGCTGAGGAGGAAAGGCGGATGTGACAATATGTATATACAGAGGTGTCAAAAGTACACACATTCTTTACTCAAGTAAAAGTATAGATAAAAATACGCTAAAAAATACTCTAATAAAAATACTCTAATAAAAGTAGAAGTATTGTAGAAGCCTGTACTTTTTACTTTCAATTGAGTAAAAAGTACAGGCTTCAAAACATACTTAAAACATACTTAAATGCATCTTAATATACTTAAACATGATCAGATGCGTCCGGAGCGCAAGGTTACTGATTTGAAAATGTAGGAAGTAGAAAGTAGTCACAAAAAAAAGTAAAGTACAGATACCCCAAAATTCTACTTACGTACTTAAGTAGAATTAAGTAGAATTTTCGGGTATCTGTACTGAACAGGTATATAT
>JAOVYU010033796.1:0-11082 GCA_025674565.1 Synodontis membranacea
TAGCCTAATGCAAGAGTGGCTATTTAAAATGCTTTGAATGTTTTATATTTTGTTACAGACATACAGTGTCATCCTGCGACTGTTTGGCAGCATATCAAATGTCACAAACACTATTTTTAACTGTCCAAGATGAGCAAAAATGTTGCTTTTACTCTGATAGTCAAAACATGTCTAAAAATGTGTGCATGTGTTATTAATGCATTAAAAACAGCCAGGGGGAAAAAATGCTGTGTTCAAGGCAGAAATAAAGAGTTTTTCATTCGATTACACAAAGGTGACTGTGTTTTATGGAAATTCGGACCATGCATCCACATATGTGGACATAATTTTTCTCTAAAAGTACATCATATCAAAAGATGAAACTTGGGTTTTATTCTAAATAGGTTCCAATAAGCCCAGATAGCAAAGAGAAATAAAAAATGCATGTAAAAAAACTGTTTGGGCCTTAAGAGGTTAAGTAAGAGTTTCAAATGTGGTAAGTTTCTATGAATCCTTACCATCATAGTTGCGCCCATGTCTAACTCTTTTTCTGGACAAACACAGCCAGATACTCTGAAAGTAAGTCTGTTCTGAGACAAAACGAATCTGGGGTTTTGGCTTTATAATCAATCAGGAGGTTTCCATAGGGTTTTTCCTGTATCATTTTTAAAACATTCAAGAAAATATTGTGTTACCAGCATACATCTGTCTTGCCAAAACGGCAACCTGTTTGTTGTCTCTAGGGTTTTTGAAAAGTATTAGATAATTCGTGTTTAGACTAATTGTCCTGCTAGATTTCCCCTGAAAAAATAAATTCTGAACCAAGTAGATAACACTGAGGTTGCGGTGGTGCACATATTGTGTAAATACTTTTTCAACCTCTGTGTTGCCACTACCATCCTTCATCACATCGTCAAAAATCAACAAGTTGTTTTTGGTCACAGGCAGGAGTACATCTAGTGCGTGGGGTATTCCTTGTCTGAATTTGATGTCTCTTATCCTCAGCCACTCGTCATAAAGAGGCTGCCAACAGTCGTAGATGTACACAATATTTTCAATTTTATTGCAAATCACATTGTCAGCATTGGCGATCAACATCTTTACAAAAAAATATTTTTCCAGAGTTTGATGGTCCACTAATTACACATGAGAATGGATGTTGGAGTCTGAAATCAAAACCTGTAACATCACTTGACTCCATATTAGATTTATACATTTATCTATACCCTCAAAAACCTTAGTAGCCGTAAGGCGGTGTTGAAAAATCAGTGAGTAGCACACGTTTGTTGTACACGACTTTGAAATGTTTAACAACTGATTTGTTTTTCAGAGTGAGGCGTTTTTTTATTTTGCACAATGTTATCGGTACATGCAAGGATGTCCCTTGCGCTGTCTGTTCACCACATGATGGTCGACAAGATCAATCAGTGTGTCTAACTTGACCACCTTTGAGTTTTGAGCATTCAGGGTAATCCCTTTTGCCTTCATGCAAGTATTACCACTAGCTGCATGATAGCCGTATGTCTTTGGCCCGCCTGAGCAAAACTCTGTGAAAATCACCATCACCTATTTCGTCTGTAAGATCGCCTAAATACGGTCCATGTGGTGGCTCCCAGTCACCGTTTTTTGAAACAAAAATTAAACTGTCTATCGCTGTAAGGCAGTCTTTCCCCCCAATTTATTCATAAGAGCGTACAGTTCTAAGCGTGCATGTGCTGTTGTGAAAGCACCCAGAAACACATTTATGTCACGAGTCTGACTACTATACCCATCAGCAAAATGCCACTGAACCAACGCTACATCCTCTGAAACAAACGAAAAGTGTGTGATATTGTACTCATTACCAAACATGTACCTAGCAAACTGCTCTGGATCCTTCAACAGTCATTGGCAGGTTCTCGTGCATGGAAAACCGTCCCCAAAGCGAATTAAGGAGGAGCTTGTTAATGCATCGCTTTGCTTGATTCATGCATATTCAGTCAGGTTTCAACCTTATCCCCTCTTTCTCAAAATAGTCCTCGATGTATGACCTCTTCTCAGTCTGACACCACATGCGATGGGTAACCACTAGCTTCCCGTTTGTATTGTAAAAAAGTTTTTACATTGTCTGAAAACAATGAGTCTGATCTGAGGAAAATGCCATACTTCATCCACTCTAGCAACCAAATAACCCTTCTCAATGGTCTTGTTCAATTCGATGGTAACCCAACAACCTGAAAGTGCTCTTTGCTTATCATTGTGGACACAAGGAATAGTCTGATTCTCTTGTTCAGCACATGACCTACAGAGAGGGAACATTAACTTTCCATTACAATGATAGGGTAGAACAGGATGGAGCAATGCTCGAGGCGGATAGACAGTTGCTTTGACTAACCCATAATAATTCTCCAGAGGTTCAAAGTCTTTCAAAATAATCTGGGGGTGACCGATTGGGTAACTTTTCCGAGCCTGGCAGAATGGGTATAAACTAGTAAAATCCACATAACTAATTTTCTCATCATCTTTGGCTTTGTGGTAAAGTCTGTAGGCATTTGTCCTACCACCAAAGAGGCTGTCCCTTGGTTTAAGTCACTCAGGATGTGTGTATGTGGACATAAACGCAATTACGGTCAGATCGGTTTGTTTGGCATGTTTACACTCACATTCCTACATAATTTCAACTTTTAACCTGCATGACTTGGTAAGTGTTTCTACTTTGTCGTCAAAACGTTGTCTTAAAACACCATATGCCACCTTCGACAAAGGGTGTGATTTGGGTTATAACGACGTGTGACCATGATGCATACAACCATTAAATTCTAAAGCAATTCTGTCACCACCTTTTTTGTAATAGTTGTCAAGATAATATTTACCCACCATCACCTCACCACCGTTAAAAGCATGTTGTACATCAGCATTTCTGGTTGTCCTGAAATATTCTAACCATTCAGTGGAAATTTTTGAAAATGTCTTTGTATTGATTAATGTATGCGTTATGTGTAAGGGCTAGTGTCTCTCTGGGGAGGATGTGTCTTGTAGACCATCATACAGCAGGATGCTAATGTGGTTTGGCTAAAGGGATCTACAGTACTTCTGTACATTCAATAAACTCACTATGGTATTTTAACCCTAACCCTACATTTCCTCACCGCAATGGATGCAATGACTGGTCACACATTCATGGGGTTTTTTGCACTAACATGATAGCGCCTGTTACAGTCCTTGCAATATTTTGTGACATCACATGGTGCTACTGACACACCCGAATCATTCGTGGACATTACCTGCTTGTGTTTTTTAAAACAAAAATCTGATTTGCAATATCTTCTACAATCATTGCAATATTTTGACCGACCCTGCCTCTTATGGCATTCAGAGTCATTACACACATCACAACTATACTTACTGTACAGGCATGATCTCTACGATTGCTATATCCAGTGTGGTAAAACTGACAGACATAAGCTTCACCTAGGAAAGCATTGAGATTCACTATCCCATAGTAATGACCATCATGGAGGTTTAAGAATACTGTTTTAGATTGTGGTGTGTCACTTGTCTGATATTTCTGCAACACTCCAGCATCCGTTCAGTAGAAGACAATAATTTTGATACCAAACATGCTCTCAAACTTGGAAACATCCTTAAAGCCAATTTTCTGTTGTACTGTTAAACCCACTCGCATCTGCATGTCTGCAGCTAACTTCTCTAACATATCAGTAGATTTCTGTGGGTTCAGATAACGTGCGAGACAAATTGTAAAGCAGAGATTATTTGAAACATTAACAGGACGGAATAAATTCATTCTTTTCTTGCTAATGACTTCATTGTGCACAATATCTCGCAACTTCTTGTACACACCACCATTCCTACTACGCGTTATAGAAACAGTAAGCTCTAGACTGTCATCGGTCATGATTCGTGCATTGCTCTGCAAAACCTTTTCAATGGCACCAATAAAATGCTCAAGAGCATAACCATTCGCAGGAGTCAGCATGGCATTTACATCAGAAGTGAGACTGGATCCTCTCAATACTATGTTAAAAACACCGTTTTCACCCACTAGGGTTTTAGCAAAGTCAACTATGTCACTTAGAGTGTTGTGTAAATGAATTATATATGAGGCCATGTCAGTGTCTGAAACGTCTCTGAAATTAAGTGACCTGTGTTAAACCAAACTATTGAACCACAGTCTTGCAACTATTCTGTAATCACCGATCACACCACCCTCTCTTACTAACTTTTCTATATCCATACTGTCGAAACAGCGAACAGATAACATGTTGGAGCTACCTGCACCGTTCTGCAATACAGGAGACACATTAATGAAATTCTCTATAGCAACCGGATATTGGGGGCCACCTTCCGACTCTAGCATTAACTTAATGATTTGCAGACTGTTGTTGAACTCTGTGATATCGCACCTACCAGTTGAACTAATATCATTACACAGAGTATCCGAGTCTTGGGAGACCCCGTCTGAATCTAACATTGTCTTAATAGTACACAGACTATTGTTGAAGTCTGTGATAGCATCACACATACACACCGTTTGTGTTTGGTCATTGGTAACATTGCTACTCGCCGTCACTCAACAGTTTACACTTAATTCTTTTAATGAATGGGGTGATCTTGATCTGAAGGTATTCTTAACAGATACAAGTATGCAGTGTGACAAAACAGACAGGCTACAATAAAACATTAACTACGTACCATCTTTGCTAGTTGATTTAAAACATTGGACAAAGAATGCCAATCCACTTTAGAGATGTTTGAGATTTCACGGATAGTACTCTTTAACCCTTGATGGACATTCACAAGTGTTTCCACATACGCCTGAATTTCACATAGATCTTTTGCAAACTTTTCCACCATTACACATTTGAGTACATCATCTGTTTCACAGCATTTAGCCTGGTTTACTTTAACCAGAGGTTCAAACCTTTGAGGGCCCTGCTTGTGTTCCAGGACCCCGGGTATTCCGCCAACAGAAATATTCTGTCTTTAATATGACCCTCCTGAAAAGTGGTCTCTGTAGATCTAGCCGGTAGCATTGTTTTGGCTTCTTTGGACGCTGTTAGTATTTCCTCAAATTCAGCATTGTCCCAGGCAATGACATCAGAATCCGTCCACTCATCGGCGTAACACCATTACACTGATTGAGGCTTATTGTTGATGCTGTTGGTGCCGTGGCCTTCAAGTGTGTGAAGATCTGCAATTTAACAGAATGTGCTGTTCAGCATTGATTGTATATAATATCATAGACTGTTACTATCTGTATAATGCTTAAAATACATTTTCTTACCTACAACACCCGACTTTGAAAGGTTAGACCGCTTTGCTGGCTTGTCGGTAGGGTTGCACTCCAGGTGCTTTCTCTTTTGACTGACTTTACGATGCAATGGCTTGGATTTTTCTTCCAAAGAGCACTGTGCTGGTGACAACTTCTGGACGTGGAATTTCATCCACCAGTTTTTGCAATTCTACAAAACAAAAAAATGGCAGTGTTGGATTGCTGGCAGAATTTAATAAAATGGATATGAAACAAGTCACATTATACACTTACCAAGAAGTTGTGACTGTACACACTCGCTTTGATCACACACTAATGGTGTAATTATTTTGCCAGACACTGTAAGTATAACAAACCCATTTAGTTAACAATACACCTATGTAGTGGTGAAATTTAATTTTCAAACATATTAAATCATATTAAAGTAGAAGTGTCTTACAAAGATGGTCAATTCCAACAATGGGACAAATCGCATCAGAGGTACTGCCTAAGAAATAAACAGGCTACCTGTTAAACAAAATAAAAGCCATCAGACAATCTAAAACAGTCTGTAACTTAAAATGAAATGAATAAATAAACTTACTTGAAGTAAAGGAATCCATCTTTGTTGAATCCATGTCTTGAATGATAAAGAAACCTGAAGATCCTCAGAGACTATACACTATAGGGTCATTAGCGTCGGTAATAAATGAGGGCTGGCCTTTGGTCAGCAAATGTGGGGACATGCCAAGACAAAACACCCCAACACGGACCATCTGTTTTACCCAACCCCACTCCATTCAAAGTGACAGATGGTCACAAATCTATTTCATTGACAGTTTAACAGGAGAGGGACAGACGTCATAAATCACAAGGATCCGAAATGTACTTGATTGACAGCTTGACAGAACATGTTGGTTAGGGTCTCAACACACACTAAATCACAGGGGTCATAAATCACTGACAGTTTGACAGAAAGTGTAGGATATATACTACTAGTACACCTTCACCATACCCCTGGAAGGCCAATGGCATCCAATTGCAATAGTGACACTTATAGGACAGCAGAATCCATTGAGTATCATCTAAACCACAATTAAAAAATAAATAAATAAATACATCCCAGCTACACAAAAGACACCTATGATTTTATAGAAAAAATTTAAACCATTAAAATCCCACAATTCTTTTTTATTCTCAATAGATATCAATATAGAAAAAGAAGCAGGATTAAAAGCTGTCAAAGAACGGCTAAAAAGATACCCCAATAATACTAGAATGGATGTTCATATTCTAAAACTATTGTAAATCAATCTGATCCGGAATGATTTTGAATTTGATAAATTTTATTTACAAACAAGAGTAGCTGCGATGGGGGAAGAGGTTCACGGCACAAGAGGGGCAAACCTCATCCCTATTGCTCTTGTTTGTCTGTCCACATGCCCCAGATATCCAAGAATCTATGATATTTTAGTGGTTTTAATGGACAAAGTTCTAAGGCTGCCCCTCCCATGCCACCGAACTTAGGACTAAAATCTTAGATGATACCTGAGGCATGTGGACAGACAAAAGTTAACTTTGAACAATTCATACATATACTAAACACACACATCACCCTTGCATAAATGTCAAATACACTATAGAAACAATTCAAGAATTCTAGACAAACGCTCTAGACATACAAATGTACTTCAAGGACACTGACACCCACTCACTCTTACATAGAAGTAGCTTCCACCCCAGCCATGTGTCCAAGGGAATAGTAAAATCACAACCACTTCAGTTCTCCAAAATCTGCACCTGAACAGAAGACTTTTGGAAAGCCACACACACACATTGTGTAAAGCTCCAAGACCGATACTCGTGAACCTTTTTGAGAAAGATAGTTAAAAGCTTTAAGGAAAAAAAAAAGCCTTAAAAAAAAAAAAAAAACCACATGGATCAAACTCCCTTAGGCCTGTAAAACATTGACAAATAAGAAAAAATATGGAGTCATGGTGGATAAAAGCCTCAACACAAAAGTACAAAACAGAACGAAAACTGATTAACAAGTCATTTCAAACCTCGGATACAACCACGATTACTATAACCCAGATCTGAACTGAAACTTCATTAAGTGAAACCCAGTTTTAACTGCCCAAAATCTTAATGTCCACTACATGAACTCAATCTTTATAACCTATACTTTTTTCATGAATTAAACTCATCAGCTTCAGTCATTGCGCCTTCCCAAACCATCTTTCATGTTTGGCTTCCTTATCTCTCATTTTTGTATTTCTATTTTTTTTTTTTTTGGCTTTCCATTCCTGTAGCTTTTGAATAAAAAACTACTTAAGTGACCTAGAAGAAAAAAAAAAGATTTTTATACTTACCATTCTTTGCATTCTCAACAAATAATTAAAAAAAAAAACTGTGGTGCACAATGGGCTGGTGTGTGAGCGGTGTTAATAGAAGACCCAATAGAAGACTCGGCCCCATTTAAGGTCTGTTGGCCCCAGACCACCAACCTGCGTGCTGTCCTAGTGGACCCAGGAAGGCTGGATACTTACCTTGCCCTGACCAGAATGACTCCTGTTAACACCGCAAGGTTTCCTGAGCCACCCAATCAGGGCCTGCGACTATGGTCTACACAGCTAAGAGTGAACAGTCTAAACCTAAACATCTCAAAGATGCCTGGTGGAAAACTGTCAAGCTAAACTAGAAGTCCAGAAGTAGATCCTTGTAGCAGATGTAGACCCTACACCAGGTTACTGCTGGATGATCCTGGCTGTTTCAATTCAGCAGAAAACATCTGAGCTCATAACAATGAGCTAGGACTCAACCATCAAGCTTATACTGGGTTGAATGGGCTAAGCACATGCCAGCAGATCTCTTCCTTACACCAAGCTCTATTACTTCACAAAGAGTCACTCAATGAATTCTTCTTCCTTATAAAACAGTTTTAGAGTGAGTGAGAAATTGAATGCACCTGCATCCAATCGGTAATCTGGAGAACCAAAGCACATGTTCACGTTGTCCATCTTGACTTGTAGTCAAGATGGCCGACCTGAACATTTCGGCCATCTTGACCTGTAGTCTTTGCCGCATGGGAAATGTAGTCCATAACTGACGTGTACGTGTCACAGACAGGGTATATGTCCTAACACTCTGCTTCTTTAATGCTTAACTCAATCAGTCTTTAAGTTAGTAGGTTTGGAGTTGATTTAAATGAATCCATTATTTGTTTTAAGCACTATTGCAGCTAATTAATATATTACATTATTTTTTATATTTTTAAACTTATATTTATTAAAGTATTAACAGTTTCTAGGTGTGATTGAGTATTGGGTTTAAGTCAAAATCATTTTTTTAATTCATAGTGTTTAGTTGTTAGTATATGCTATTTAATAATTTTTATATTTGCTCATTGTTATGTATGTATTTATTTGTTTGTTTGATTTTGCAATTTTATTTCGTGTTCTCAATAAAGAAGGAAACTTTTTTATATTTTTTAAATTTTTATTACAATTTTTTCCCCAAGTTTTATATTTTGTTTTAAAGATTTTAGGCAAACTGTATCTAGCTGATTACAGTTTTTTTTTAAAGAAATGAACTACAGGTTAAAGGTCATAAAGGTTAATTTTATTAATATTATTAATTTTACAATTTTTAGGACACATCATCAGTGATGTATCTGGAGTGATCAGGCGTTTTGACTATTGAAACACAATACATCCTCATCTAGGTGGCCAGCTAGTGATTATTCTCAGCTTGTGTCCCATGTCCTGTTGGATGGTGTTTTCATGTCATTTATTTAGTTATTTATTTATTTATTTATTTATTTATTTATTTATTCATTCATTCATTTATTCATTTAAACTGTTAATGCACCATTATGATTGCTGGTTATTACCATAGCTGTCTAATTTCCATTAGCATATCACATTTAATCACAAAAGACTTCACATGCTTTTTTTAAATATATCTTTACTTCATTCACTCATTTATTTTGTCCCCAGTTTGTTTCTGAATATGCTTTACTTGATAAAATTCTCAGAAAGTTAAGTCCTACTTCCCTCTAGTGGTCAAACAAGCTATAACCCTTTCATGTTGACAGAGTTAGATAATCCCAAGGTTAGATAAAATAATAAAATAATAAATAAGTAAATAAGTTAGTAAATAAATAAATCATCATCATTGTCATCATCATCAGAGAAAACTTTAATAATGCCTGAGGAAATTGCTTGTCACACATCGCCCATTACACTTTTAGACAGAAGCACCAAAATACACTAAAAATGACAAGAAAATGATTATTGTATATAATAAATTTAAAAAAAAATATATCTTCCATTGGAGATACAGGAAAATAGATGATAAATAAATGATAAATAAATATGATCAAACTATTACATATATAGAATTATTAATATATAGCACATCGTAGCAATGACTATTGCACAATGGATAAACTGTTGTTGGAAAAGCTGTTGGATGGAAGGATTTCCTGTTGCATTCAGTGGAGCACTTCGGGTTAAGGAGTCTAAAGACTTGTAGAACTGTTACCTGCTGTTGCAGACATTAAAGGACCGGAGCTTGTGCAGAAAGTACAACCTGATCTGTCCCTGATTGTATAGGAGCATAGACAACAGAGTTCCTTGTCCAGTCAAGCTTGTTGTCAAAGTGAACATGCAGGTTCTTGTACACCTGAATGACCTCAGCCTCCAGAGACTGTGATCTTCTCAGGTCCTCTACCAGTTCCTTTGTTGTTCATGTTGGGCTGCAGGTGATCCAGCTCACACCAGCCAACAAACTCATCTACCTCCATTTCGTAGCTCCTGCACTGCACAGCGCCAGTTCAGATAGGCTACCATGAAGATGTACATACTGTGGACGTCCGGTCAAGTAGTCCATAATCCATGACTCCAGTGAAGCATCCACCTGCATTGCCAACAGAGCACATGAGGGTTATGGTTGGGGTTAACCTTAACCTGCTCAGTCTAGCAGCTCGTCACCACCACATTAACCCTTTATGACCTACAATAGAACAATTCTGCTGGGGTATGTCTCAATATTTTTACATGCTGTAGTGTCATTTTTTTGGAATATTTTCATATACCATACATCATTACAATCCTTACACTCCCAATTTTAAGGCCATGTATATAATAATTTCATAATAACTTGATAAATTGCTAAAAAGTGCCATAAACCCACATAAAATTTTCAATCGGATAATTTTTTCCTGCATATTTTTCTAAATTCAGGAATATCACAATGGTAAACCTCAAACTTGTCAATGTAAAAAACTTACAGAAAATGGTTTACAAAAAAAACTGAAAATTTATTTGAACTGTGTACATAAATTATTTTGTAAGATACACTCATTTATGAACAGTGTGTCAAAAAGATATTTGTTTGTAGCTTCAGGGTAATCAAAATTAATAAATAATAAAATTATAATAATAATAAATAAAATAGATAAGCTTCAGCCTTTTGTTGAATAATATAAAGACTTATTGTTGTCAAAGTAATGTGTTTTTGTCCCTGTACATTAATCACTTCAAAAAAGAAGGTCAATTAAAAACCAAGTTAGATGTTTTTGGCACAAAGCACATCAGTAATTATTTAAACATAAAAATTAAAAGTAAACATTTTCTACATGCACAAAAGACCCATTGCTCTCAAATATTGTTTACAAATCTGTCTAAATCTGTACGACGACGAACTGCAGTCAGGTCCCGACCCCGATGAGGATGACGAGCATTCAGATAGCTTACCTGAGATGGTTTCTTCCAGTTTGTGCAGAAATTCTTTGGTTATGCAAACCGATTGTTGCTGCAGCTGTCCGGGTGGCTGGTCTCAGACGATCA
>JAOVYU010034017.1:0-11074 GCA_025674565.1 Synodontis membranacea
CATTGCTTATAACAGTAAGCCCACATTTTTAAAAGACATGAACAACAAAATCATGAGCTCATTTTAACAGCAAACTCCTATTTTTATCTGTAAGATCACATTTTTAAGACATGAACAAAATCATAAGCTCACATTTTTAGAAGACCTGAACTCATTTTTAACAGAAAAAGTATCTTTAACTGCAAGCTCACATTTTTAACAGATGCACAAACAACGAAATAGCTCATTTTTAACAGTAAGCTCACATTTTTAAAAGACATGAACATAAGCTATTTTTTTTTAAACGGTAAACTGTTTTTAGATGTAAACCTATTATTTTTTTAATCACATTTTAAAAGACACATTAACAACCAAATGGTAAGCTCATTTTTATCTAGACATTTTGTCACATTTTCAGAAGAGACAAAACTGTAAACTCATATTTTTAGTTTGAGATGTGCCAGTTCCTTGTGCGTTATAAATACCATGGTATTAATCTGGACCTACCACAGTGTTTTGTACGGTATGTTTGTTGTCCTTCCACAGAATCGTGCAACAAATTTGAGTTTCCTGTCATTGAATGTGAACAAACTACATTCTCTGCAAGTAAAAGGTTAGATAAAAAGGAAAAAAGAAAAGTTTCCACTTTGCTGGTAAAAGTCTTACTGACTGTTAACATTAAAATGTTTTTAATTTCCAATGTAAAGGTCTTTTTTTTTTTTAATCTCAGCTGACAAGAAAAGCACAAAACAGAAAGGGACCCCTCCATGCTGTACCTTAAGTGTTTTTTTTGTTGTTTTTTTTTTATGAAAATGCATGTGCTCATCTTGTTTATCCATTTTAATGGAACAGCTGGTTAGCCAAGGATTGTATCTTAGGCTGCAGGTCTTTCTGCCCCATGGAAAGGAGAATGCGTTGAATAAATTCAAATGTGTACTTCAGTGATTTTGGGTAATTTAAGTGTAACGCATAAATTAGTCCAAACAGAAGGCACATTGATTCAGGAAGGTCACGCAGATTGTCCATCACCACTTTTCCCTCAATTACTATCCCAAATGAGGAGAGAGGCAAATGCAGAGAGTTGAGAGGCTGAAGAGTAGTCCCATCTTCAACTATTACAATCCCCACTGGAACGTCAAGATTCGAGCTGCGATCATCGGACATCTAGTGAAGAAGAATAAACATTATCAAATTAAAGTTAATTCACATGGTTGCAAGCTCATACATTTCAAACATTGCAACTTAACCTTAGGGACAGATCACCCAAAAATGAAAATTCTGTCATTACTCACCCTCATGTCGTCAACACCTTCGTTCATATTTCAAACAAAAATGAAGATATTTTTAATGAAATCCAAGAGTTTTCTGTTTCTCCAGAGATCCAATGTAATATTTTCAAGGTCCAGAATTATAGGAAAGACATTAAAAAAATCATTTAAAAAAACCCATGTGACTTCAGTAGTTTAAACTCAATTTTATAAAGCAGCCTAAAAAATGTAAAATTTACCACTTTATTTACAAAATAATATTATTCAAGGCCTGTTCACACTTCAGATCTTGCATGAACACAAAACACATGCACTGTGATGCTCTCGTGTACACGCATTGCAGATTTGTATTTTTAATAGTTTGTTTTGTGGAAACAAAGCATGCGTGTTGCTTTATAAAATTTAGGTTACACCACTGGAGTCACATGTAAATGTGTACTTTAATGTCTTTCTTACCTTTTGTCCCTCTTGAATATTGTTAAAATATCTTCATGTGTGTTCCAAAGAGGAACAGAAGTCTTACGGATGTGGACGACATGAAGGTGAGTAATCAATGAAAAAATTCTCATTTTTGGGTGAAATAACCCATCCGATTAAAATGTATATAGTGAGTGACAGAGTGTGTGTGTGTAATATATAATATATATCTTTTTGAAAATTTTTTCTACATGGAATACTTACCAAACATGTCTTGAAGAAAGCAGGGGAGTCATCTCCAAACACAAGAGGTAGTCCTTGGAGCACAAGAGTTCGGACCTCAGTTGGCTCTGACAACTAGTGTGGAGAAAAAAATTTAAATTATATTAAATCCAACCACTTGCTATTAATACATTTTTTTTTTTATTAAATTCATAATAGTATTTAAATCAAACTTAATTCTTGGAGAGATGGAGCCCTGCAGAGTTTATATGCAACCCTAATTAAACACACCTGATCCAACTAACCAAGTCCTTCAGGCATAATTGAAAACTGCCTAGTACTTGTTGGAGCAGGGTTGGAACAAAACTTTGCCGGGCTCCGGCCCTCCAGGCACTGAGTTTGACACCCCTGATTTATATAGTTAAGTGCATTTACTCAGAGATCAACTATGAAGTGATGGTGTAATATCAATTTACTTTTAAATTACATCTATGATAAATTATTGGGACTTCTAACTAACCTTTGTTTGCTTCAGAAGGTCCATCAAGAGCTGACCAGCAACTCCCTTTTTGGCTCTGAAAATGTCCAAGAGGCATGTACTATGTCGATCAAGGGACTCATAAAATTCCTTTTTCAGGTTCTTACCAGCAATCCTGTTAAACTCCAAGTAGATCTGAAAAAGAAAAATGTAAGAAGGGGCAGGTAATAGCATGCAGAAAAGATTTTTCAAAATAACATCAGATTTGTCCCAGTCGAAGTTGCACAAAATTTGTTGACCTAAAAGGAAAATTTTCATCATTTATTCACATTTAAAGGATCACTTTCATAACAGTTTACAGATAATGTACTCACCCCCTTGTCATCCAAGATGTTCATGTCTTTCTTTCCTCAGTTGTAAAGAAATTTTTTTTTTTGAGAAAAACATTTCAGGATTTCTCTCTATATAATGGATATGTACAGTACGGTGCACCGAAGTTTGAACTTCCAAAATGCAGTTTAAATGCAGCTTCAAAAGGCTCTAAACAATCCCAGCCGAAGAAGAAGCATCTTATCTGGTAAAGCAATCAGTTATTTTCAAAAACAAATTGACAATTTATATACTTTTCAACCTCAAATGCTCATCTTGTCTCGTCTCTGCGATGCGCATGCGTAGTCTGTGATCCGGGCCAATACAGTTAGGGTATGTCGAAAAACTCCCATCTCATTTTCTTCTTCAACTTCAAAATTGTCCTATATCGCTGTTTTACCTTTTTTGTTTGTTCACTTTGTAAACACTGGGTTGGTACTTCTGTAGCGATGTAGGACAATTTTGGAATTGAAGAAGAAAATGAGATGGGAGTTTTTCGACCTACCCTAACTGTATTGACCCGGATTACAGAGACTTCATGACATATGCATCGCAGGGACAAGACGAGCATTTGAGATTAAAAAATATATAAATTGATAATTTGTTTAGAAAATAACTGATAGTTACGCTAGATAAGACCCTTCTTCTTCAGCTGGGACTGTTTAGAGCCCTTTGAAGCTGCATTTAAACTGCATTTTGGATGTTAAAAAAGGGGGCACCCTTGAAGTCCACTATATGGAGAAAATTCCTAAAATGTTTACCTCAAAAAACAATTTCTTTACGACTGAAGAAAGACAGACATGAACATCTTGGATGACAACGGGTTGAGTTTATTATTTGTAAATTTTTATTCTGAAAGTGAACTAATACTTTAAGAGCTCAGTTGTGTTTCTAAAATTGATTATTTCAGGTCTGCTGAAAAAGGAGAGACTTGCATATCACAGATAGCTTTAAAATGCTCAGTTTTCTTTTTTCCTCTTTTCATTTTTATTTTGTACTCACCTTAAGTAAAAATTCATTTAAGGGTTGGTTTGTCATAATAACTATTCCTAAGCATTTTCATAACAAGAGCAAAGCAAATTATTATATGTCATTAATAAAACAATGAAAAAGCAAATTACCTGTGCCTCACGGAACAGAGCTGGCCAGCGGTCAAGTACATCAGTGATTGCAGGCGCTGACACAACCATCTCTTTGCGCCTTAATGCAAACGTCAAGTCCATTTTTTGTGACAATACAGAAGCACTGGGTGTTCTCTTCTTCATTTCTTCTTCCAGTTCTTTGCGAGCATTCTCAAGGCTGGCATCACCATGTCCTTCAGGATAGCTGGGTAGGAAATTTAGTTCGCATTTCTTGGGTTTTTTTTATGTTTTTCCGTGATGGCTCTCCTTCTGGGTTGTTAGCACCACGTTTTCCTGCATTTACTGATACATCAGGAACGCCCAACTTTCGCATCTTCGTTCTAAAATTCCCCATTTTAAATTTAAGGCTATTTTTCCAGCCCCCCCAGCCAGATCGTGAACCACTTTCCAACAGACATGGATGCTGTTTTACCAGGGCAGATGCTACTTGTTCATAATCCTTATCATCTGGATAGGCCTTAAAGGCAAAAATGCTTTCGGCCAATTTTTCAAGGATTTGATGTTTAAGGTCTCGAGACGGTTTGAGGAAAGTGCCATCTTTGAGGTATTTCAAGTTGCCCTGCCGCAGACGATATTCAACATCTACTGAAAAGCTAGGAATATCAAAGTCATTTGGCCAGGGCTTCTGTCTCTCCTGAGGTGAAAGAATTTCTGTGTCTGCTGTACTTGCAGAGTCATTAAACGTTTCCACCACATCAACTGGTGTAAGTTCGAGTACAGGAATTATTTTCACCGTTGCTCGGTCTTGAAGTGCTGAAATGTCCGTTAAATTGCAAAGTGCATTGTCAAAGTCTTGATCTTCATACTGAAGAGAAAAATTGAAATCAACCTTTAAACTTTCTTTTAGTGATACAACCAAGTCATCAATAGAATCTGGTTTCTTTGCAAGGATGATCTTCCTTATATCTCCTTCACATAGGATAACCCTCAAGAGCATCTTCTCATGAGAACCCATCTGGACAGCAAATGTGAACATGCCAATTAATAACATCAAAAATCAATAAAATTTCATTGCAACAAATTTAAATGTGTTGGCATGACTATACCAAGTTTGGTCACTGTCTTCATAAAACTGCAATCCACTGGAACTGGATGTGATTGGACTACTGTGGAAGAGGTTTAAAAAATAAATAAATAAATAAATAATTATTACTTGGACTCAGCAAACATTAAAGCAATGCACTCAGCAAAAAATAAAACGTTTAGGTGTCACCATCATCCTGCCCTTAACAATGTAACCTGAAAGAGGAAAAACCTCATTAAGCTCTGACACCTTAACCACACAGAGAGTTGAGAAATGGTTGCTACAAAGTTCATATGACCGTAGATGCTCAGTGTACCATGCTGACATTTGTTTACAGACAAATAAAATCTCTGAGTTGACTGCTACAATCTGTGATATTTGCTTGAATTCTGGAAGACCAGAGCACGAACCAGCAGAGATCACCATATCTGCACTGTATTTGATTCCCTCTATCATCACAGATGATGCAACAAGCACAGTATTCAGCTGAGGTGCCATTTGATGAAACTGCTGCTTAACAGGGTCAGGAAAAGATGCAACCATTGCAGTTTTAACTTTCTCCATTTCAACCGAAAGCCTGAAAAATGAACTCGAATCAAGATAGTATGCCATCATTCTCTGATGTTTGACAGCCAATGTTAGTGCCACATTTTTGAAATTTTGAGATTCACGAATTACCTTTTTGAAAAATTTGTGCTTTCCTTCAAAGCGCATTGTCCAAACATCAGAGAGTGGGCCAAAAGCTTTAATCAGCTGGGGGTAATGTTCTATGAAATGATGTTTGGGTTTAAGTCTGAAATCAGGAAAGGTCGACTGCAACAATTCTCTGTGTTCTGTTATTTTGCAACCCAAGTCATGAATGGACTCATCTGTATGTTTCGGAGCAACTGCCAATTCAACTATGTCCTTAAGCAGCATCAAAATTTCCCATGAGCCCTCTCCCTCTGGGACATTATCACCAATGGTAAGTGGTAGCAACCTAAGTAAAGTCCAATTTTCGTGGCCATTGCCACCAATTGATCCTTTACTTGCGAAACCCTTTGGAATAGGCTGTGGTTGGTTCATTTTGTCAGAAAAGGTGTAAGCAAAAGTCTTAATGGCATGGTTAACTGAATCAAGTGAGAAGTATTTCTTCTCGATCATGTCTGACAGGCAGAGACATAGTTCAACAGGCACAACACCTTCGAAAAGGTCATGCAAAATGTCCGGTGGATAGCCATTCACTGCATGAAAATGCTGCAAAGCATCAGTTAGTGGGCAACTTCTTTTCACCCCATATAACTTACTTAAAGAGGGATCTTGTTTTACCTCCTCAGTGTGCCTGTTGTGCATATCCTCAGTCCGTTGTTCAAAGTTTCTGGTGCCAACTTCAGTGTGCTGAGTCTCGTTTCTTGTGGCCATGCAAAAGCGGCAGAACCGCTCCACAGGAAAACTCTCGAAAAAACCTGCAAGAGAATGAGCAGCAACATTGTCAGCTGAAACATATAAGACAGTGCCTTTCACAGTAGCACCTAACTGATCAATGTACAACCCAGTTTGCTCTAGATGGACAAGGTCTTGCAGAAGTGGCTGCATGATTTTTTGGTAGCCATACTTCTTCACTGTGCTAGCATTGCAGAGAAGAGCAAGTTGAATGGAGTGAAGAGTTGACCTGTACTTCACAGCTATGTTTGCTAACACCCAGTACACTGCACACATTTTGTGTTTGCCTCTGGATGTACCCAATGGATTAGCCACCTCAAAATCATCAATATAAAGTCCAAGAGCAATTTTAAATTCGTCGCCATTGAGAAGACTATTTCCTTTAAAATAGTCACCATCACGATAAGAACAGTAGCTATTTGCTACACATTCTTGCACTGAAAGTGCTTTATCCAAAATGTCTTGCTTGTTGAGCATTGTTTGTAACACAGGCTGGATTGGTACATAAACATACGGTTTCTCTCCCTCAGGAAGCATGTACTCCACAGGCATAACCACTGGAAATTCATTTAACACAAATGAGTTCCTTTTTTTGATTGTGGACAAACATCCACCTGGGTCGCAGCATCTTGAAAATGCATTGCTCTTAGAAACAGCATCTACTACTTCTGTAACAAGGGAATCATCAACATCTGGATAGTGTTTCCTCAGGACACTTGAAATGGACTTATACACCATTGGGAAAGACAGCTTATGAATTTCAGTTAATTCTTGTATGATATCTTGAACAGAACTTGCTGGAATATGAAGAATGCTTTGCATCTTTAAAAAAAATACCAGCTAAATTGTGCTCTAATTGACTCACAAAATCAGAGGATACCTTATCTAACTGATCTTCATTTTCCTCAATTTCAATTTCATCCAAAGAAACGGGTTCGAGTTCATCATTGTCATTCTCCTCACTATTACCAGAAATAATTTCTGGCTTCATCATCCTCCTGTCATGTTCACTATGCGTCTTACTTTTATGCGAATTGAATGTTGCATAAACACGAGTCTGAAACGTGCAACCTCTGTAAGGACACTGGATGTTCTCATTTGCTTTTAAATGTCTACTACGCAAGTGTCTTAGAAAATCTGCTTCTGTGCAGGGTTCAGAAAACTCGCAGTGCTGACACTTAAATTCAAGTGGTGTTACTTTACTCGCATGTTCACGGTCTTCTTTAGCATGAATTTTAGAAAGATGCACTTGCAAATTACTGATGGACTGAAACGTGCAAAGACAGTCCTGGTGTGGGCATGGAAAAGGGACAATCTTTGTATGGCCTCCATGCTTCAGACGATAGTGTTTAAGAATTTCTCCTCTTTTCTCAGAACTAAAAATGCAGTATTTACAATTCCACATTTTCTTCATAACTACTCCATCCCTGTGACCGCCTGCTTCACAACCGGGAGGAAAACGGTTAGGCGGGAAATTCAAATGTTCAAACTCAGGCGTGTTTATAACTCCAAAATACTCCAAAAATAAAACGGCAACAAAACGGAAAAATGTATATCAGCTTTTAAATCTCTACTTACTAATTTAACTTGTCTTTCTTCTGTCAGATGGTTTCTGCTAGTGCCTCAGTCCTGTTGCTGCTTCAGCAAAATTCAGCACGACAAAAAAAATAAAAAATTCCCGCCTTGTGACTTATATCGACCAATCAGCGCGTTTGTTAAGGCAGAATTTCAAGCGTGACCAATCATTTTAAAGAGAGACATGCTGAAACATTTAAATGAATTAAAATGTTGAGTTCAGAGAACTTAAAATATTAATTAAAACGTTTTTGCTGCCAAATGAGTAAGTTAAACACACCTGTTTAAGTTTTGATGCCAAAACTTAGTACTTTAAGTAATGTCAAGTTATATTAACTTAATTTCTTTATTAATGACAACAGTGGGGTTTACAGTGTACTTATTTGTAAATAATAAATAAACTATATTGAGCTTCCTGACTAACCCTACCCCTAATCCTAACGCTAACCGCAACTATAACCTTAACCCTAATCCTAACTCTTGGTTGTTTTGTGTACATTTATTCTGCAGACTCCAAGTTAATTTTAATTCCAACTACATTGTGGGACTGTTCAAGGTAAACATGTATAGTGTACATCCATTCCTGCATTTTAGCCCTGAAACACATTCCAAAACAACATTTAGCGCTTTGGAATGTTGTCATTCCTTCTCACAACACTTAAAAGAGGTTTTGGCTCTGAGGATACCAAGTGATGAAGTGTTTCAGGTGACATTTCTGTAACATTCTTCCTGCAAACATGGCTCAAGGTGTACGACCATACAGGGTAGTCATCATCTCATTATTCACTTCAAAGTTCTCCAAACGTTCTCTATCAGGGACAGGTCAGTCCAATACTCATACCCTCTTCTACTGCAACCAGAACTTTTTAAATGCAGGACATCCCTGGAAAAGATTCTCTAAAATCAGGGTTCAGTGTGAGACCCATCACGCAGTCTCCTCCTGTAAGGGGCCAAGAGGAAACAGAGCTCATTAGGGTGAGGGTTCGAATCCCAGGATAAGAGCTGACACTCACTCAGAACACAATTCAATATTTAACACCAACACTCAGAGAGAACACCACACCTTCTGGCTTCTCTACAGCCTGCGCTCATGTTTACACAACACCAGGATGAGGTCAATAAGACAAACAGTGCACTATATAACAGACCCCCTCAGCTCTACCAGAGGTAGGCCAAATGGCCCCTTGGTTTGAAACGGACAACTCAATCACCGACAATTGGCTCCCATTCATTTGTAAATGGGGTTGCCCATTGGAATGTGTCACTCCCCTTCCCCCCAAGAAGTGTACTCTAAAGTACTTCACGCATGGCTGTGGTATGGTTGACTGTGGGTAGGACTGTGAACTGATGACAAGCTAAACTTGGGAATAAAAGGGATAGTTTACTACATGCATTCACAATGTTCAAGAACTTATGGGTATGAACAAGCTGCAAAGATGCCAAGATATTACACTGCTGCCAAGGCTTTGGCTCTGCTGCAAAACATGGACTCTTGTGACTCTCAAGGAGCACAGAGCAGGCAAACCTCTACGGAGCTTCTGCGTTTCCAGGGTTATAAACTCTCGCACATCAGGCACGACACACTTTTAGCATCAATCTCACACTGTCATGCTCACACAAGAAATCTCATGATAAATCTGTTATAATTATTAATCCGTCACTCACGCATGCTGCTGAGCTCTAAACTAGACCAGAGAAAATCATTTCTACAGGACAGTGAATGAGCTCCGATCGTAGATGGCTCTTACCAGACCGACTGCAGTGACTGGGGTAATATCGAACTAGTACCTTATCAGCACAGTTTTCTCTGATTGTTGATTTGCTGAAAGTCTTTGTGTCCATTACAGCAGCTGTGTGTGAGAGGAGCTCAGAACCAGTTGGTCTGAGGCGAGTAATTTGTGCTGTTGAAAAAATTGGATGATAAAGAAAACAAAAAGCCTCTTCAACTCATCAACTACAGTATGTTTTAAACAGTTTCCTGATGAAGTTGTTTTATTTCTTTATTTGGAGAGCAAAGTGTGGTTTCTAAGCAGGTTTAAACTTTAGCTTTCTTTTCTGTTTTAAAGAGCTGTGAGGCGACTTTAACTCAGAATTTAATGTCTCGGTGGTTGGATTTAATAAGAACAATAAACAAATTATATGGTCACTTGACGGCACACTGTCATCCTTTATGAGAACCAGAATGAGTTCCTTTAACCTGTTACAGATATGAGCTTCTGCTCAGGTGCTGAATGACACCAAGTCTGACACAATGTCTTACAGACGGTCCAATCTCAATCTAGGTCCAATCTCAGTGTGTTCTCTCAGGACTGAGCCTTCAATAATGCTACATTGGTTACACTGTTATTGCTACAAAGTTCAATCAATCAATGAATTGAACATTTTGAAGAAACATTTCCATTTCATTAGTCCATAATAAAACAAAAATTACCCACAGCAAAAAAAATCTAAACAAATGTGAAGTAATATGTTTTATGAATGTTTTATTAATTTCTGATTCTGTTCTATCATCTATCTGAGTGATATGAATTAATCATTGTATGACGGTTCTGTTCCGTACTTAAGACCAAGGTTTTCTGTTAAGATATGTGGAGACAGAACACCCAGCCTCTGCTGATTCTTCTTCGTACATTGTTCTCATAATACTTACGTCAAAGAGGAGGATAAGAACCGGTTTCAACTAGGTCTGTGAAGGTTAAGGTCTCATATCTACGAGACCCTGAAGGAATTACGCACATACATACCATATAAGCGTAACTGTAACGAAGGATTGGGAGTGAGCACTGCTACGGTATCTGACTCACTCGAATGCTCTGTACTTTTTCTCTCTTTCTGATCTTTTCTATCTTATAATAAAACAACGTTTCTGTTGGTACGATCGGTCTGTTTGCCTGTTTTTTCGACCACACAAACAAACAAAAAAAGACAGGTGAAGTGAATATTACTGATTATCTCTTCACCTTGGAACCTGTTAGTGGATGGATATATTAGGCAGTAAGTGAACAATTTGTCTTCAAAGTTGATGTGTTAGAAGTAGGAAAAATAAGCAAGTGTAAGGATTTGAGTGAGTTTAACAAGCGCCAAATTATGATGTCTAGACAACTGGATCAGAGCATCTCTAAAACTGTAACTCTTGTGGGGTGTTCCCGGTCTGCAGTGGTCAGTATCTATCAAAAGT
>JAOVYU010034112.1:0-11069 GCA_025674565.1 Synodontis membranacea
TATATGTATGTATGTATAATGGTGGCATGGTAGCCCAGGGGGTAGCATTTCCTCCCACTGTACAAAAATGAGTGGATTAGCCACTCTTGCTTATCAGTGTGTGTGTATATGTGTGTGTTTGCATGCACGTTATTGATCCTGGTCGTTTTTTTGTTGCTGGAACTTTTTTTTTTTTTATCAAGTGCAGTCATCCAGTACAATTGGTTATTCAGTGACACAGCTAGTTACAAGTGCCCTACAGGGCAGTCTGTGGATTTCAGCATCCTCTCAATGTTCACATATATTTCCCTTCTCAGGGAACAGTAATGAGTAATGACATTAAATAAAACATTAACCATTTATAGGGTACTAATTGAAATACTAGGAAATTCAAATTTTTAACCCTAGAGATTTATTGGAGGATATATCAAAGTTTTTCATTTTTATTAAGCAAATCAAGGTCAATAATGTTACCATATATTTACCATATATGGTTCCTCATGTCTAGGGGGAAATGTTCCAAAAAAGTGCATATATAAAAAAAGGTAAGAAAAACTTAAAGGACCATTTATTTATTCACAAAATTCAAATCATATGGTTCTACAAGGCCATTTTAGATGTCTGTTGAACTTACGAAATATGGTTCCTTGCCCTATAAAAGGCTAACATGATGTTCAGATTTAAACTAGAAAGTGCATTCCCTGAAGATAATTTAGAGTGATTGTGGCAGTACAAAATAGGTTGGAGGTTTGAATATTAACAGCTAGCATGCTAAAAGCTAGTGTGCTAATGATAACATTATTTCCTGGCAGCCAAAATACTGTAAATTAGTCTGTTAGCCGTATAATGCTAAATTTGCACTCTATCAGGCTAGTATATTACCCATGAGCTTTAGCATGTTAGCACTAGTGTATTAACATTAGCGTGCTAGCATTAGCATGATAGTGTTTGCATGCTAGCATCAACGAGTTAGCATTAGCATTGCATTAATTTTAGCATGTTAGCATTAGCAAACAAAAGGGTAGGTATGCGTGAAAACGAAAAGATGAGTGCAGGTCTTGGATGAAGGGGTGGATATGTTGTGGGACTTGACCTGACGTATCGTGAAGTTTCATGAAGAAAAATCTGAAAAATCTGTCGAAGAAAAGAATGGAATGACGATAAATTAGAAAAACGTCAAAAACGAGACAACGTGTGTATGTGTGAATTTGTCCATGAGTGTGATACGAAGTTTGGTGGACGCATGTTGAAGTGTTACTGACCCAAACTCAAAAAACTCCAAAAACAATTGTGCAGTGGTGCTTGAAAGTTTGTGAACCCTTTAGAATTGTCTACATTTCTGCTTTAACTAGGGTGACCATGCGTCCTCTTTTTCCAGGACGTCCTCTTTTTTTTTGGGACCTAAAAATGAGTCTGAGGTGGGATTTCTAAATCAGCAAAAATGTCCAGGAATAGGATTTCGCTTTCTACAGTCGCCATTCCTTTTGCAAGTGTCTAGCTGCCCTATGCTGCCATTATGCCGCCAGTGTCCTCTTTTTTTGAAAACCAAAATATGGTCACCCTACTTTAATATGACCTGAAACATTATCAGATATTCACACAAGTCGTCAAAGTAGATAAAGAGAACCCAGTTAAATAAATAAGACAAAAATAATTCACTTGGTCATTTATTAATTGACGAAAATGATCCAATATTACATATCTGTCAGTGGCAAAAGTATGTGAAGTGTTACTGATCAGAAATCTGTTCATTTGAAGGTGGCCAAAATGAATGGAAGTGTATTTGAGGGGAGACAGGGATGTAAAAAAACAAGGAACAACAACAACATGACGCCAACTCCCAACACCAACAACATGACGGACATTTTTTAGTCCATAGATAACAGTCTATCCAGTTTGGACGCGTCCTTACTGGAAATTGTCCACAAGGAGTTTCAGGCCTTGCGCGATTCACTGGAGAGCAACCAACAACAGGTGGAAACACTCGCTGCAGAGAATGTAACTTAAAGACTCAGTTAAATTTCTTACCAATGGAACAACACGCCTCTCAGACGGAAAAATAAAAAAACAATAAAAGAAACTATTATCAACCTCCAGGCCCGTAGTATGAGAGATAACTTGGTATTCTCGGGCATACCGGAGAAGGCAGAAGAAGAGTCCAAAACAACGATGAAAGAGTTTATTCATACCCGCTTGAAACTCCCGGAGGGTACAGTGGAAACCCATCAGCTTCCATCGCGTTCACCGCCTAGGAGGGAAGCGACTCGATGGACGCAGACCCAGACCGATCGTGGCCAAATTCTAATGTTTTAAACAAAAAGAGCTGGTGAAGAGCCGCGGCTGGGATCTAAAAGGAATGGACTTCAGCATTATCAACCAATTTCCCAAGGAGAATTTCCCAATTTCCTAGAGTGACGCAAGATCCTGTTCCCAATATGTAAAAAGCTGATTGAAGGAGGCTCCCGTGCAGTCATCGCGGTCGACAAACTATACGTTAATGGACAACTTTACCGGGACCAAAACACGCCTTGGCTGCACTGAACCAACAACAGGTGATCTGTATCCACACCTGCATGCTTTCCTTATACTTTTTTCACTTATTATTTCATCAGCACAAAGGTTTAATATACATGTCTATATAAAATAATTTATGCCGGTCTAATCAGTGTATTTCCGTTGTTTTTCATATACATATTTGTTGTCGTTTTTTTCTATTGTTAATTGTTTTATGTCACTTTGGTATGATTTTGCTTGCACTGTCTTAGTTAATTTCTTTCCACTCCCCCCCAACTCACTCTCATGTTTGCATTATATTCAATGTTGCCATTTGTACACAGCATCAATACAGACACCAAGCAAACTCAACACCAACACACACACACACACACACACACACACACACACACACACACACACACACTACCAGTAGTTTAAAACATGAACACATTAAGGTTTGTAACATGGAATGTACACAGAATTTTTTCCAGTAAAAAAAGATTAAAAATCATTAATTGACTAAATAACATACAGGCATACATTTTCTTTCTACAGGAGACTCATATGTCCAAATCAACTGAACAAACACATACTTTTCCACAGTTCCCTCACACGTTCTCAGCCTGCTCAAAACAAAGAGGAGTAGCCATACTGATTAATAAAAAAACTAAACTTTACTGTTAGAAACACTATAATGGATACAGAAGGTTTATTTATAATACTAAATTTAATTATCCAAAATATGGATTTATGCATTGCTAGTATTGGATCAAATGCTGATGACCCCTTTTTTTTTCATGCTTTTTTCACCTCACTTCCTGATCACTCAGACACCACACTTATAATGGGAGGAGACTTCAACCTGGTATTGAATCCAGAAATTGACAGGCTTAGCACGGCAGTGTGTCAAAGGAACTGGCAGTCTGCAAAAATCCTAAAACAATACATGAATGACTTTGGTCTTTGCGATACTTGGCGTTCACACCATCCCACTCTACATCACCATCCCTACATCACTCACGTTCTCGCTTAGACTATTGTTTAGTTAGCAGTTCCATCATGAAGGATATCACAGACACTCATATTCACTCAATAACTATCAGCGATCACGCACCGGTGTCTATCTCTTTGGTGAAGGAAAGAGCCACACCACCAAGCAGGAACTGGAGAATCAATACATCATTGCTTAAAAAACAAGATTTCATCAATTATTTTAAAAAGGAATGGGCAATGTATTTAGAAAATAATGACCTGCCAGAAGTATCACCATATGTGCTTTGGGAAGCAGGACAGGCAGTAAAGAGAGACAAAATAATATCTTACTGTACGCACAAGAGAAATAAAGGGAAAAAAACAAATTCTGGAATTAGAACAGAAGATAAAAACATTGGAAATAACCAATGCTACCTCGCCACAAGAACATGAGAAATAATAATTAGCAACCTGAGAAAACTAAAATTAGAATTAAATGATTTACATGATAAGAAGACACAATTTTTGGTGGAAAGACTGCGTCTGGTGAACTTTGAACAAGGTAATAAATCTGGAAAATTCCTTGCTAACCAGTTAAAGCTAAATAAAGAAAAAACAACAATCTATTGTATTAAAGACTCAACTGGGAATATTACCTATGATCCACAACAAATAAATAAATCTTTTAAAGAATTTTATGAAGTCTTATACTCATCACAGATTAACCCATCGGATGCTGTCATTAATGAATTTCTTAGTCATAAAAGTCTGCCAAAACTAAATGATAAACAGATTGTAGCTCTAGATTCTCCTCTATCAATGTCTAAATTCCATGCTGAAGTCATACAGCATCTTCCAAATAATAAAGCCCCAGGTCCAGATGGTTTTCCAGCAGAGTTCTACAAAGCATTTTGGCCGAAACTAGCACCCATTATCAAAATGGTTACTCAAATTCAGATTGATCATACAAACATGAACTCTGCCAACATTAGCCTGCTTCTCAAACCCTCCAATGCACACAGGTTCTTACTACCCATTACAGGTTTGGAGGTGGCTTGAAGCCATCCTCATAAAAGCTTGTGTTTATTTGCCTGGTTATGTGGGGTTTGATGCAACACCTCCCACTTGACCTCCTGGTTCTCAAACCCAAGGAGGTGACATCAATTTCCTCTCATGGTGGCGTAGAGTTTCCTTCACTCTTGGTGGTTTGGATTTGTTCCTCTATTGGTAATAAAACGATAACACGTCTGATGTCTCTATGCAGAACAGAAGTAGGGATTTTAGTTGTGTTTCATTGTTTTCTCTCTGTGATCAGGTTTCCAAGTTGGAACATGATAACTGGAGAAAGTTTGAACATGAACATCCCGGACAATACCCTTTACATCATGGTTAATGCTGACAACTCTAGCAAGTCTATATTGACCCCTCAAAGCATTCTGGTCTGCCAGCCAGGCACCACGTTTCTGTTTTGTATGCCACTTATTCCTCACAAAAAGATTACGTCCAGCCAACTGACTCCACTTCCTCCAGAACCAATTTCAGTTTGGATCGCCCTTAATCTTTTGTAAGGATAACCTTCAAATTCGAAGCTTCCCAGATCTCATTTGGGCCCAGCCCTCCCAAGCAGAAATGAATTCGGGCTGATGTAGTCAACACAATCCCCCTGGCTCTGAGTTCTAGCATCTATGGATCTTTCATTGGCAAGGTTAGCAGCCATATAGAGGAAGGTTTGGAATTCACTCCATGTAAAAGATCCACCCCTCCTAGATTATGCAATGCTTGTGTCACTATGTGAACAGCCACTTCTGCTGCCCCATTCCTGTGAGGAGAGTCTGCTTGAAATTCCCAACTCCATTCTGTTCCAAGCTTGGAGGCATTATTTTCGAATTCTGATCTTTCCAGTTGGTCCAGAAACAATTAGGGCAGGTCTGGCTCCCACAAAATTCTTTCCAGGATCTGACCACACTTTCTTCGGGGCCCTCTCAAAGCTATAAATCTTTAGTAGGCTAGTAGGAATCTCTCAGTTGACTGGTCGCTGACAACATCTGTGTGCAGATCTCTAGATGCCATACAGCAAAAGACAATTCCCCATACCTTGAGCCATACCCTCTTCTTCACCTCATCCTTTACTTCATAAGGTCCAAACAAATCCATAGTTGTATACTCCAATGGTCTGCATGGAGTAATCCACTCAGGTGGGAGGTCGCCCATGATCTGTTGACATATTTTGGCCCTGACCTTTCTGCACATAACACAGTTGTCAACAACCCTTTGAGTCAACTTCCGTCCCTTTACCACCCAGGCTTTCCTCCTCATCCAGAGCAGTGTACCAGCAATTTCTTTATGGTTTGCATCTTGAGCTAGAAGCGTGGACATCCATGCATCATAAGGTAAGATTAGCACAGTTGTTTTCTCCTCATTCAAGATCTGGTATCTTCCTCCACAAACCAAGAATCCTGTTTCCCCGTCTTTATACACAGCAAGCTTGTTGAGGGTGGTGTCTTGAAAGACCACCCCTTCTTGACCTGCAAGGAATAGATCTCTAAGTACATCTTCACACACTCCAACAGTGAGTACAGCTTGGCTGACTCTGGTCTTTATCTTTTGTGCTGATGAACTTCCCTCCCACTTTGACTTACTTAAGTCCTTATTCTTTGGTAGTATCACCTTCCATTTGAGTGCAGCTGTCCGCACCCAGGCAATAACTCGGTTAACATGCTGAAGGTTTTTGTGTCAAGGAGTTTTTTCACTGCAGAACCAGCTGGCGATCTCTGATTTTGGATCTTTAAGTCTCTCCCACCTGAATCATGGATGCTACTTTATTAAACTGTGATTGGAGCTGGAACATCACCCCAACTCCTACCCTGTGACCTGGTTAGTACTGCTGAGAAAGACTTCCTTTGGAGTCTATCTATGCCTTCTTTCGCATATGCTGCAACTTCTTTGGCAGATTTCTTTGGCCACTCTTCCACAGGTTGTTTCATAAACTTCGGTCCATTCTGCCACACAGAATTCCCTTGGAGGTCCTTGGGGGCTGCCCCTCTTGTTATGATGTCAGCAACATTGAGGTCTCCTGGGATCCACCACCAGTCATCACCAGACATGAATCTCTGGTATCCATAACTGTCTCTTTGGACTGCTCCCAACACAGTTTGGCTATCCAGCAAATGAAGCCATCATTCAATTTCCATCCGACTATGCCTTTCGATGTACCTTCAGAGTCTTATTGCGAAAATGGCACCACAAATTTCAGCTTTGACTGGTTCTCCCTTTTGATCGAGTGGCATAAGTTTTGCTTTGGACTCAACCAATCTGACCTGGATGCTTTCCTCCTTCTCCCACCTGAAGTACACCACGGCCCCATAGCTCTGATCACTTACATCAGAGATGACTGTCTAATCCAGTTGACTGGTGTGAGGCTTCTGCAGAAGGTGATTTGGCTAAGCCACATATTCCTAAAACAACTGGATGGCTTCTCCTCTCAACTTTTCAGACAATGGTTTACCCCAAGTGTCTTGAGTCAGAGTTCTGCTTCCAGCTTCTTGGAATGCCTTTCTGACTAGAATGACACCCTTTTGTTTAGCAGGTGTAATGAGACCCATTGGGTCATACAGGCTTGCTACTTGGCTTAGCTGTTCTCTTCTAGTTAATGGAGTGGGAGTTTTTCCTCTCACAACTTCTTCAAGGAGATTTTTTCCCACCCTCATTTTTTTCTTCCTCTTTGAGAAGTTAACAGAGGCCATTGAGTATAATTTGTCTTCACCAACAAGGTATCCGACTCCCAAGGTTTTGTAATCCCCTTCCTTCATCTGATTTGGGGGAACAAACACTTTTCCTGGCAATGCCACTGGTTCTCCTGGCACATACTTCTGCCTCCCACTGTGGCCTGACCAGAACCAGGGCTTGAGGAAAAACCCACCAGTCTTCAGGTTTTTGATGTTTTTCTTCAGCTTTTCCGGGTCATTGTGGGAAGTAAGGAAGTCAACAACATAAATATTCTCTTCCAGGATCCTACATTCTTCCTCTAAATGAGCAAACATGGGTAGTCTCACGGTCTCTCTTATGGCTAACTGTGCAATGCACCCTGCTAGTCGATCACCCATGTTAACTCTGTTAATGGCATATTCTTCAATTTATTTCATCTTGCGTGTCTCTCCAGAGAAATCTGTGGAAATGCATTTCCAGGTCTTCCAGCCACACAGAATTATACATCTTCCTCATAGTACCAAGGACAGCATGCACGCATCTTCTGGACCTGAGTAACACGGCTCGAATTGGGTTAAGGACATCAGGCCCTTTTAGCAAGAGGTCATTCATGTGGAGTCCCTTGAATTTCTGGCTGCTATTCCATACCAATCGCACCAGCTCATTGCTGTGAGCATTTGCTTTTATATATGTGAGGCATTTCCTTATAAACTCCAACTCTTTTTCCTCACTTAGTGTCATTTCCTTATCTCCCAGCTGACAACTGCTGCAACAACACCCTCCACACTGCTCCAATATTGTCCCATCACCACCAGTCCAGGAATTCTTTGCCAGCAACTGAGGTTTTGGCTTCAGCTTGGGTTTCGGTAATCTCCTGATACTTAACTGCCATTGCTCTCATGGGCCGAGCGAAGTGTGTTTCAGAAGTATGTGCAACCATACCCACTTCCTCAAGAAGATCTGGATATGCTCCGCCAACAGTTTTCCCTAAAGGGCCCTTCCATAGGACAAGGTCTCCAACCACCTTCACTCTCTGTGGTGCAAGTCTTCCCTCTCGGTGGCTAATACATAACTCAATGTGCTCTGGTCGACTTAAATCGTTCAGACTGATCTTGGGGAAGAACCTCTTAAGTTGCTCAGGTTTGATTGCCCTGTGTACTTTGGCAATTTCATCCAAGCAACAGCAGATAAGCGCATAAGCTCTTTCTGTGCCTTTGGGGGTTTTAACCCTCACTCTGAGCAGATACCTTTTGGTCTCAACCTTCATGGCCATTCCTCCAACTCCACGGACAACTAGAGTGATCTCATTTCGTAGGTTTAACCTCCTGGCAGCTCTATGGGTTATGTAGTTGGTGTCTGGTGTTCCAACTTTTTGTCCTGCATTGGCAGTTACCTCAAGCAACATAAGGATCACTGGTAGCTCTTGCAATGCACTTACCTCCATCACTCTAAGTTCATTCTTGTCGGCAGAGTCTGTTTTTGCTGTGCTGTTGGTAAAAGCTCTCCTGAACTTCTCTGCCATCTCAGGGGAGAGCTCAGACACAAATTCTTCTTGCTCCTCTGTAAACCTATTTCTACTCATACTTGATTGTCTTGTTCTGTCTGCTCCACTCTTTTTAGAGTCTCCTCTCCGGCAAAGAAAGAAATGGTGATCAGTGAAGCTCCCTTTTCTACAATCTCAATTCCTGCACTTGCATTCACCATTTTCATCATGACATACTAAGCACCTTTTACATGCTCCTAACTTTTCCACAGCATTGAGCTTTTCATCAGGCTTCAGTTCTTTGAACCTCTTGCAAAAGAAAATCTTCTCTCTGTGTGCTTTTCGTCTCCACAGACAATGCATCTGCTTTTCCTTGTGGATTGTGATGAAGTATATTTCTTCCCCACATAAGCAGACTTTTTATCATGCTTTGCACCCCCTCCGAGCTGCTCTAATATTTCTAGAAACCCAAGAAGTTCATTAAAGTGATTGTCTGGTACGACGCCATTAGCTGAGGTAATCATGAATGCAAGCCATTTTTTCATGTTGTCTGGTAGCTTGCTTTCTAAAGATTTGTTCACCAGAGGATTTTTAATGGCTCCTGTGTTTCCAAGCTCTGTTAGATCATCCAGGGTCTTCTGTATAGTATGGATTAAATCAATAACTCTCCTTGGCTTATCTGACTTTAAGACAGGAATTTTCTCCAAATCTTCAATTATCCCCAAGGCAATTGTAGATTTATTTCCATTGTTCTCAAGCACTCTGAACATATCTTCAGTAGTACTGTAACCGGACAACCGCAAGTCTCTGCTTATTCTCTCATCAACACTGTCCAGAAGCTGGAACTTCTTCGCCTCAGCTGAGCCAGGTAGCTCTTCCTGCCTTTGCAGGCTCTCCCAGTCTCTCTTCCATTGATGAAAATTCCTTTTAAATCCAGTAAACCTGGGTAAGCTGGTTGGCTTTATTTTCAGTATCGGCTGTGGAGCTGGCACATGCATCTCTGGCACTCTTCCTCTGCTGTCTTCTTCTGCAAGTCTTTTTGCTATGAGAAATTCTGCCCTCCTGGCAGTTTGTTGCTGAGTGTTTTTAACTTCTTCACCCTGCCATCCAAACCTGCCCTCCCTGCCAAAAAATCCACACCTCCCAAAGTGTTAGACTTGCAATCGTATCCTGGACGAGTTCATTTACACCACTTAACAGTAGCTCATAGCCATCTCTATTCATAGCCGAAACTAGAATTGCTAGAAAAGCTCCTTCACAGGCCATTTATGCTTCTTGGATTGCAAACTACAACTCACCTCAACTCCGCCATTATTACCAGTCAATTCTTCCCCTGTGATGACAGCTTTCCTTACTTAAGGCCTTCAACCCTTATGTCCTCACTGCCACGCACTGCTTATCAACTGTCAAGTTACACCAATAACTCAGCCCTTGGCCGAACTTGAAAACTGCCTGCTCAAGGCTGAAGGACGCAAGGGAAACCCGATAATGTTTCCTCCTTTATTAGATTGATAACCTTAAACACAGACAAAATACAAAATATAGCCTTGTTACATGTACATATTAAGATAGACATTTCCCCCAGCATCATGCATCATAAGCATACATAGTACTGTGCCATATGCATTCAAATAAACTATACCAATACCCTAAACATAAACAGGAATCAATTAACTGTTAAAATAATTCTATAAACTTAACAGTTACAGCATAACACAGACAACAATTATTCAAAAGGCTAAGCAAACAGGCATAGTAATACATAATATAACATTATTTAAACATTTCACATCTAAATTACACATTCAAACTCAAGTTAGATTTTATACATCTCTCTTCCTACCAGTTGCGTCCTCAATATCTTGAGCTGAGCATTCTTTGGTATTTTGTTTTATGCTTGCCCAGTAAAAAATCCTTTGTCCTTGGTCTACAAACTTTCCTACCTCCTGCTTTCTCTGCAGGTGCACAGGCATGTGGTCCTCTAATGCACACAGGTTCTTACCACCCCCTACAGTTTCGGAGGTGGCTTGAAGCCATTCTCATAAAAGCTTGTGTTCATTTGCCTCGTTATGCGGAGTTTGACGGTTATGATGGAAAAATTTACGGTTATCACTTATGGGAAGAATTGCCACCATTAAAATGATGATCCTGCCCAGAATCAATTAATTGTTCTCTCTGATCCCTAATAACCCCCCTAAAGCAGTAGACTCAAATATCTCAAAATTTTTTATGGAAGAATAAACCATCAAGAATAAGTTTAAGAACTCTACGGAAGGGTAAGGGTAATGGTGGCCTAGAACTACCACATTTTCGCCACTACTTCTTAGCTAACAGACTGCAGTATTGTCACGTACCGTGGGACGGGATTATGGAGGTGGACGTGAGAGGGCAAATCAGACGCAGATGCAGGAGACACAGGGCAGCTCAGTGTACA
>JAOVYU010034328.1:0-11060 GCA_025674565.1 Synodontis membranacea
CCCCAGTGAACACAGTGCATACGTTTGGAAATAATCCTAATGATAACTTAACAGAACACTGTAGTTATGTTAAAGAGAAACTAAAATTACATGACTTTTCCGAAACTTTAAGTAAATTTACAAAATTCCATGACTTTTCCAGGCCTGGAAAATTACATTTTCTATTTCCATGACTTTTTCAGGATTTTCCTGACCGTGGGAACCCTGGATATCAGCCTATAATTGCTAAGCTGACAGGGTTCGGGGGTTGTTGTTTTTTTTTTTTAATCAGGGGTTTGATGAATGCTAATTTAAAGGATTTGGGTACATAGCCAATCCTGAGAGAAGAATTTAATATTTTTTAGCATAGGTTCGATGGCTTCTGGAATAATGTGTTTAAGGGAATAGGTAGGTAAAGGATCTAGTGCACATGTTGATGATTTAGATGCAGAAATAAACAAGATGAGATCAGTCTCTTGAAGGGGGGTAAAACATTCCAGTTGCTGATCTGATATAGTTATAATATTGTCTACAGAGTTAGATATCAAACTCTCTGGCTTTAGATTTATAGCCTGAGTTTTTTGCCTGATATTGTGATTTTGGCATTGAAAAAAATCATGAAGTCATTGGTACCTATTGATGGTGTGAAGGTTTCTATGGCCGTCTTTTTCCTAGTTAATTTTGCTACAGTATTAAATAGGAATCTAGGATTATTTTTGCTTTTTTCTATTAGGGTGCAGAGGTACAGTATGATGATCTAGCCACACTAAGAGCTTTCCTATAGCTCAGGAGGCTAACTTTCCATTCTAATTGGAATACTGTCAATTTAGTTTGATGCTATTTACATTCTAATTTATGGGTGGCCTGTTTTAGGGCACGTGTGTGATCATTATAACAGGGAGCTAATTTTTTTTCTCTAATCATTCTTCTTTTAAGTGGGGCTATGTCATGATCATGGAAAGAAGGGGGACACAGATGCAGGAATGATTGTCACAATAAAAGGGATTTATTCAGAAAAACACAGAGAGTGAAAATAAACAGTCACTTTCATCACTGATATGAGCACCGGTGGTGCGCACGCTATCCAGCCGGGAGCAGGGGAAAACCTAAACCAGGAAAAGCACAAAAACATATAAGTAAGCAGGCCGGGCTGCTGAGTCTCTGGATACGGAGATAATAAACCACAGTCTTTGTGAATTGCGAGAGTGTCTATAACTGAAGAGGCCCAGAGAGCAGATTATACTGAAAACACGAAGCGCGCAATCACTTAGCTCAGCCCTGAGGCGTGGGCCTTAGCTCATCGCAGCGTGCTCCGCGGAGCAATGGCGGAGCACAGAGGGAAGCGTAGCTCTTTGTTCCAGAAAGGTGGAGTAGTGGTAGCTCGCTGAATAATCCGCCCTCACAGCGGAGAGAACGACAGGCTGCGGGAGCTGCTGGCCAGATGAGGCAGAGAGTCAAGCTAGCGGCGCGAGGAGGAGACTGCCCCAGCTGGAAACGGCTGGAACACACACACGCACACCGGGAACTAGGAAGACTGAGAGAAAGAGAAACACAGGTTAGTGTGACACAGGCGAGCCTGGAAAATTATAACGGTGAGCAGACACGAAGGCCGGGTCCGGCTGGCTTAAATAAGGAGGGTAATTACAGCGAATCAACTAATAAACCAATAAGAAAAGGGAATAAATCAGACACGAGGGAGTGCGCAAACAAACTCACACAGGACGACACCCGGAAGTGGCAGAGGGGAAGGATACGCTAAAACACACAACACAGACAAGCCCCTGACGTCACCCTGATGTAGACACCGCTCCTCCTCAGGTTAGTACTCCGGCGAATCCCAGCGTCGAGAAGGAGGGGCTGATGCGACAGTACTCCCCGGGAGCGATGGAACTCCTTGGTGAGCTGGGGGTCGAGGATGTCCCGGGCCAGGACCCAGCTCCTCTCCTCGGGGCCATACCCCTCCCAGTCAACTAGTTACTGAAGGAGACCCCGCTGTCTTCTCGAATCGAGAAGCGGCCAGGCTCGGTAGGTGGGCGCACCCCCGACCTCGACTGTGGCAGGCAGTGAGGGCGACGCATCCCCCTCATCCAACAAGCCTCGGACTGCCGGTCTAAGGAGAGACACATGGAAGACAGGTGAGACATGCATATGAGAGGGTAATAAGAGCTTCACTGTGATAGGGTTAACAACTTTACCTATAACGAAAGGTCCTATAAACTTAGGTGTGAGCTTGGTGTAGGGGAGACTCAGACGTAGGTCCCGGGTCGACAGCCAAACCCAATCGCCGGCTTGGTATTCAGGCGCCTCCCGCCTCTTACGATCGGCCTGAGAGGTAAAGCGATGGACTGCTCGCCGGATGGAAGCATGTGCCCTTTCCCAGACCTGCTCCACCCTGCGGAACCAGTCGTCCACCCGAGGAACCTCGGAGGGCGTTCGGTCCCAGGGGCACAGAGGGGGCTGATGACCGAACACACATTCAAAATGCATTAGGCCGGTTGCGGTGCGGCGCAGAGAGTTTTGTGCATATTCTGCCCACACCAAGAACTCCGCCCAGTCGTGCTGCCGGGTGTGGCAATACTCCCGCAGGAATCTCCCCAGCTCCTGGATCGTACGTTCAGCCTGACCATTGGATTGGGGATGGTAGCCCGAGTTCAGGCTCACAGTGACCCCCAGCTTACCCATGAAGGCCTTCCAGACCCGGGATACAAACTGGGGGCCCCGGTCAGAGAGGATGTCCTCTGGGACGCCATACACCTGGAACACATGCTGGAAGAGAGCCTCGGTGACCTGCATAGCAGACGGGAGAGAGCACAGAGGAAGGAAACGGACACCCTTAGAAAAACGATCCACCACTACTAGAATTGTGGTGCACCCTCCAGACTCCGGCAGGTCCGTGACAAAGTCCACTGCCATGTGGGCCCACGGCCTGTTCGGAGTCGGGAGGGGTATCAGTTTACCGGCTGGGAGCTGGTGAAAACTCTTGGTGGACACGCAAACAGAACAGGAAGCGACCGCCCGGAAAATTTGCTGCTGCATTGCGGGCCACCAATACTTCTCCCGCACGATGCGCAAAGTCCCAGCCTGACCCGGATGACCAGACGCGGGCAGGGTGTGAGCCCACTCCACCACCCGGTCCCGCAGCGACTCTGGCATGAAGATCCGGCCGGGGGGACACCCGGATGGTGGCGCCTGCCGGCGGGCCACACGAGCGATCTCCCCATCCAGATCCCACGTGATTGGGGCCACCACGAGCTTGGGGGGCAGAATGGGCCTCGACAGGGCATCGGCTTTCCCGTTTTTCGAGCCCGGGCTTTAGGTAATTTGAAATTGGAAGCGGGTTAAGAGTAAAGCCCACCGAGCCTGCCTTGGTGTGAGTCTTTTCGCCTGCCGGATGTATTCTAGGTTGCGGTGGTCAGTGAACACCATAAAAGGATGTCGTGCCCCCTCTAACCAGTGACGCCACTCCTCTAACGCCGTTTTGACGGCAAGCAGCTCGCGATTATCAATGTCATAATTGCGTTCCGCATCCGACAGTTTACGGGAGAAGAAGGCGCATGGGTAGAGCTTCTCCGGAGTTTCCTGTCTCTGTGACAGCACTGCACCCAGGCCTACCTCAGATGCATCAACCTCGACTACAAAAGGTTTAGTCGGGTCGGGAAGCTTTAGCACGGGCGCATGCGTGAAGAGGTCCTTCAATTTGGCGAAAGCCTCATGGGCTTGTGACGTAAAAACAAGTCTTTTAGGCTTACCCTTGAGGATACCCGTGAGCGGTGCAGCCACAGAGCTGAAACCCTGGATAAAGCGTCGGTAAAAGTTTGCAAAGCAGAGGAAATGCTGCAATTCTTTCACCGTGGTGGGTTCCGGCCACTGAGTTACCGCCAAAATTTTCTGAGCATCCATTGCTACCCCCCCTCGGCCCGATGATGTAGCCGAGAAAGGTGATCTCCCTTTTGTGGAACTCACATTTCTTGGCCTTGGCGTATAGCCCGTGATCAAGTAAGTGACGGAGTACGGACTTGATGTGTCTTACATGAGTGGGCAAGTCCGGTGAGTAAATTAAGATGTTGTCAATGTAAACGATGACATAGCGGTTCAGCATGTCACGGAAGACATCATTGACAAATGAATGGAAAAATGACGGCGCATTAGCGAGGCCGAAAGGCATGACGTTGTAATGGTCTTCCACTCGTCGCCAGCACACACATGGACCAAATTGTAGGCGCTTCGCAGGTCGAGCTTCGTGAAAAATCTCGCACCCCGGAGCTGTTCTATGGCCGAAGGGATTAGCGGGAGTGGGTGTGGGTAACGGACCGTGATCACATTTATGTGTACATTAAATCTATGCAAGGCCGGAGGCCCCCATCCTTCTTCACCACAAAAAAGAACCCGGCGGACGCGGGCGATGTGGAACGGCTGATCGCCCCCTGCCGGAGTGCCTCAGCCACGTAATCCTCCATTGCCCGGGTCTCTGCCTCGGACAAGGGATAGACACGGGACCGCGGGGGAGTGGTACCTGGCAGGAGGTCGATCGCGCAGTCCCACGGGCGGTGAGGCAGGAGGCGAGCGGCCTTCAAAACGCTAAACACCTCCGCTAGCCCCTGGTACACCTCGGGGAGGTCTTGAGGTGGACAAGTGTTTGGGCTTTCGACAGTGGTGGCACGAGTGGGGACCAGGACAGGATTTGGGCTGACCGCCAATCGATGGTCGGATTGTGCATGCGTAGCCAGGGTAAACCCAGGACTACAGCAGGTTGAACGTGCTCCAGGACGATTAGCGAGATGAACTCAGTGTGATGGGGCGGAATGCTAAGCTGGAGCAGCGTAGTCATGTGGCTAACAGGTTTAAGGCTAACAGGGCGGCCATCTACGGCACTGATTCTAAGCGGGCAAGGCAGGTCGACCATGGGAATAGATAGGGAGGACACCAGGGATTGGAAAATGAAGTTGCCAGCCGACCAGGAGTCTAAAAGGACAGAAACAGACACAGAATGGTTATTCACAGAAAGAGACCCCAAAATTATAAACTGGTTTGTGCGTGTGGTGGAATCTGGTACCGCCTTAGGGCGTGGGCCCCTGAGGGGGCAAGAGGCCAGCATATGGGCTGCTGAGCCACAATAGAGGCACAGGCCAGAGTTTCGCCGGCAATCCCTCTCCTGCTGGCTGAGCCAGGAGGAGCCCATCTCCATCAGCTCTGAGGCGTCACCCTCGATGGTGGAGGTAGGTGTCGGAGCATGGGTTGAAGGAGGTGGTAGTGATGAGCGGCGTGGGGGAGACCGTGGTCGTTTGGAGCAAAGGTGGTGGTCCAGCCGTGTGGACAGTTCCATAAGGCCGTCGAGGTCGAGACCCTCATCGCGGCACGACAGTTCGAGCTGCAGGGCTGGGTTCAGGCCCTCCCAGAACACCTCTATCAGAGCCGGCTTGTTCCACCCAGACCCGGCGGCGAGCACCCGGAACTGGATGGCATACTCGGCGGCAGTGAACCGGCCCTGCCGCAGGTGAAGTAGGCATTGACTGCTGGACTTGCTCGGGGAGAAGAGTTCAGACACGACCCGGGATAACTGATTTAACTGATGTTGTTGGTGAGCTAGGTGTTGCATTAGCGACGCCTCTTCCTCAGCAGGGAGGGGAATTCCTGCTGCATCCATAGTTAGGGTCTGCTCATCTGTCATGATCACGGAGAGAAGGGGGACAGAGATTCAGGAATGATTGTCACAATTAAAGGGATTTATTCAGAAAAACACAGAGAGCGGATGTGACAGGCTACATTATCTAGCGTATAGCAAAATGCTGAGTCTAAACATTTACTTGCCTGTTCAAGTTCTATTGGGTCTGATGGTGATTCAATTAAAGTTGATAACTCTGGGAGATCATTGACAAAACTCTGTGCAGTAGCTGACATGAACATTCGTTTGTCACGATAGCATGGCAATGTGCACAAGCTATAACTAAGACACATTTTAAAAGTGATGAGATGATCTGAGATAAATTCGGATTGTGGAAGTCTAACTATATTTTCTATGCTTAGTCAAAAAGTTAGAACTAGATCGAGGGTGTGACCACTGTTGTGAGTGGGTCCTATTACGTTTTGTTTAACTCCTACTGATTCTAGATTGGATACGAATGCTGTTCTCAGGGGATCTTCAGGGTTATTGAATTTAATGCTAAAGTCTCCAACTATTAATGCTTTATATAAAGAGACAACCAGGACTGAGATGAAATCTGAAAATTCATGAAGGAATTCAGAATATGGCCCAGGTAGACGAGGCTGGTGTATATAACTGTATCCGGGGGGCACTACCTTCATCTAGCTTCTAGTACATATTTCGGCAAAACACAGTACATCAAACTCCTGATCAGTAATAATATCATTAACAATAAGTGATTTAGATGTAAGAAACTTTAAGTTTAATTGTTCTAGCTTCAGATCAAAGGTGCTGGCTGTACATACAGTATGATCTAATGTAAGGTTAATTAGATTATTAAAACAAACCTTCTGGGTATTTCAACATTTTTTTATTAGCTCGGGGAACAGACGCAATATAGTGAACCCTGAGTAATGACTCCATGCAGCTAGCAGACGGTTGGTTTAGCCTGTTTGTTTTCTCCCTGGCCTTGGTTGTGGACAGTCACAGATTAACTTGCAAAGGTTTGTTCTGAGACTATGTGCTATGCTACAAGAAATGAGAGCAGCACCTTCCCAAGTAGGATGGATACCGTCCCACCTTAAACAGGCCAGTTTTACCCTCAAAACTCTTCCAATTATCTATAAATCCCACATTGTTTATAGTGCACCACTCGGACAAGTGGCTTTGGCTCTGCGAGTCATGCCGCCGAGTCATCACCCATTCACTCTGTTGTGAGGGCTCTAATGCCAGAGTTGGGGGATTAATAAATCCTCCTAAGGCATCCAGGCTTTCCCCTACAGACATTACACTGCTCTCACTCTCACTAACTCTCTCTAGAGTCTGGATGTGCACCTTTATTGCTGCAATCTTCTCCATCAGAGAGCTAACTAATGTATATGTGGCAGATTGCCGTTTTTGATTGCAATATTTGGTCCTCCCTCTGTTTTGGGGGCGAGTGCATGCGTGTAGTAGACCGCCTTTCCTGCTGGTGGCAGTATGCAGTTAATTGGAAGTCATTTTGGAGGTGGAACTATATATATAGGCAGGTGACATGCACCCAGGTGTGTGTCTCATTTTAATCAGCATTCTCATGAAGTTTGGATTGGTAACATGGTCCATTGTTTCCTATGGCTTTCGGCGTGCTGAAGGTATGGTCCCCTTTTAATCAATTTTAGCCTTTTTTTGGTTGGAAGTTGTATGACCTTATTCTCTACTCTTTTAGTGTTTGGTTCGGGCATCATAACCCGAATTATTACTACCGGTGGAAGTTGGTGTCCATTGAGTTTAGACGGTAGGACATTTCCACGTTACTTTGTAATGGTGATAGAGAGATTGGTGCTTACATTTTCCTCCCTTCTTTAGAAGTGATAGCAAGTCGTGGGCTGTTTAAACAAAATTAGTTCTGCTGATTCTAGTGCATGAGTGCTGCCAGTGCAACGTTAAGGGCCAGTAGACAAGCTATTGGTAAGTCTGAGTTTTATTTTTAATCATTTTTTACATGCACCATGTTAGTCTGTATTAATGGTTATTGTACTTCTAGCCTTGTTTTAGCGGGTGGTGCTGGATGTGAGGCCTGGGTGATTCCTGTGGTACTAGCGCATATAACTTCGTCTGATGTGTGATTAAGCTTCCGGTTAAGTCCATCGCTCCTGCGGTTCCCTGGCACTGCTGTTTTGTTTTGTTTTGTCTTACTCTGCTCCATTTTGTCCTGTTTTGTTTTATTTTGTTTTGTTTTATTTTCTATTGTTCTGTTATTCTATGCTGTTTTTGTTTGATGTTTTGTTTGCTTGATTACTTATTGTAGTATTTGGTTAAGTTGGTTATTTCTTTGATTGTGTCTAATCATCAGCTTTATTGTGATTTTCTTTTCATTTTGTTTTGTGTTGATTGTTGCTTGGAGATATTTCTTTACTTATTTTATTGTTTTTCTTTGTATTAAAGTTGTTGATGTATTTTGTTTTCTTTTCCTTTTTTGGACAGGAGCAGTCTTGGTGGTCTACCCGCTCATGCGTTGTGCTTTAAGTGGTGGCGTTTCTGCATTGGCCTTCTAGAGTATAGCACGTGTGTGTGTGATTGTGTGGTTTTATTCACGTGTGGTGTGTAGTGTAAGGGATTTTATCCCTTTTTGATCCATCATTCTCCGTGGTAAGCCGATCTGCGCTCCTTGTCCTTGCTGTGCATATTTTTAAATGATGTTAACTATTAATATTTTTGTACCTATTGGAACTACGTCTCCTGCCTGACTGTGTAAACGAACCTGGGTGTCTTTACGTTTAAGATTTAGGAATTCCTTAGGGTGAAATTCCCTTAGGTGGCGTAGTCGCATTAACTAACTAAGCCTTTTACCGCTCGTGGGAGTTGTCCGTCGCCCCCTCTTTATGCCACATATACTTACACAAGTAAAATTATTACTAACGATGGAGAAAGAATGACTAAACATCCTGCACTCCACAAACTGAACAAGCTGAATGTTTCCCATGATGAATACTTAATGTACCATAGCCGAAGATTTGTTGATGTTATTTTTGGTAAATCTGGTGTGAAAGGCCTCTGCGTGTTGTGTTTGGAGAGACCAGAAAATATAACAGAAGAAGAAAAAAAAAAGTGAAATGTACTAAAACAAACAGAAAAATGCACAAAATTATCAATGAATAACAGATAAAAGAATATAATTTAAATGCCGACAGCGGCAAGAAACTCCTGGCAAATGATGCAAAAACAGGAACTACATCACCCTATGTCTCTTGTCCCTGCAAATGGCAATTTCTTACTTAGTAGGAGAGATTTGGCTCCCTTTCTAAGTATACATCAAGACCTTCAGGTTAGGATTATTCTGGTAGCGTGGTACCACTGATTGTTTTGGTTATGTAAGTAATCAATTTTTGTCAAGTTCCAGTTTTCTCTCTTTTTAACCAATCCCTTTTTCCAAGTGTAAATAAGATTTTATTGAAATCTATATTTCCATTGATGATCCTGACAACAATTTGACATACATTTCATTTAAGAAAAAAAAAACCCTCAGATGTACAGGTTAGTGAGTCTATTTACAAAGAGACTAGACCGAGGGGGTGAAGAAACTCGACCGAGAAGAGATTCATCAGGAGATCGGTGACCTCTTCACCTTGTGTCACGCTTCTGAACAGCCAAACCACAAGATCAGCTCAACTAAACATCTCTCTCTCTCCACACGTCACAACTGGACCGCTTCCAGTGTCAGCAACACTGACAGCGCCGAACAAGTAAACAACTTCTATCATTTGTTAATCTGGTGCAAGTGCTTATCATGTTTTCTTCCCAACTTTTTAATGAATCATCTGGGTTGTTTTCTGTTGCTAGGTTTACTCGCTAAACATGACTAGTTGGAATTGTGTTAAGTTAAGCCTGATATTAATCAGGAACAATAAGTCTATCCCGGTCACTATCCATATTACATTACTCATATCCCATTGATATTTGTGGTTTGTTTTATGTTTTATGGCTTGGTTGAGACATGAGAATAAATGTTGTCTATTGTGATCTGTGATTTCCCCTGGACATTCATTTGTTCATATCTAGGTCACTTATTGGTTTGCTCTTGAGCCTAAGTAACTAATGTAATTTCCCTCAAAACTAATCAGGACACTTTTACGGCTCAACAAAAGGGGTTTCATCACCAATTTATCCATATCTATCCTTACTGGACAAAAGGGTAGTAAGTTGGGTAATAATTTGGCAGTTTATTATCGTTCCATAATTAACTAAATTAATCAAATCAACGAGGATAAACGAAAATCCTACACCATCTATACAGTAAATCTTAAAAATGTGGATATCAGTAAATAATCAGTGTACACAATGAATGAATACATTGTCTGTAGCTAATTCACAAGCTTTTTAAGTGTAAGTGTGAGAAAATTTAGTTTATGTATAAGGTAAATGCAGTATGCTTGTGAGCTCATCTGTATGCTCAGGGTAAAAGTAGTTCTAGTTAATTCTAAATACTAGTCTATATACCTCACACAGGGCTTTGCATGCTCAAGTGTTGTGATTTCCTTGTTACGGCACTAAAGCAGAAGTACATTAACCAGCTTGAAAAATTTATGTCTTGTGAGATCCCGAAAAACTCCAACCTTTTTTTTACTCCATGTCACTTTGGGGGCTCTGTGGGAAGCACCATAAGGAAGACCAAGTAGAAGAAAAGAAAACAAGGAAGACAAAAGAAGAGGAATACCTATTGGCTGGTGCTGCACTGCAAATTGTTCTTTGCTCGCCAAGATTTAAAATCTTAGATCTAGAAATGTGAGATTAATTATCTTATTTTTAATGTTATCTTCTAATTTCTAGACTAAACAACTCTTATTTTAAGATTTCTTGTCAAGTAAAATTATCTTGCTGCATGGACAGATAATTTCACTAGTATTAAGTCATTTCCACCTTAAATTTAGTGTTAATTTCTTAAATTTGTCTTAATCATTTTTGCAGTGTGGTTAAGAAGTTTGAGAACCCATATTTTGAAAAATAGATGATCATACTTATTGTTATGAAAGGAAAAAGCAAGGGACTGTGAAAATAAGAAATTGGAAGTTTCATACAGGCACCTGAAGGCTATATGTTATACTACATGCTTGGAAATGAAGGGTTAGGGGTGGAGAATTCAATTAGTGGCCATCAACTGACTCATACATATTGTACATTTAAGATCTTAGGAAAATGGAAAACCTATTGGGCTAAAAATCAGGTATCTTATTAAAAGCGCTAATAAAACCTGAATGTCTGGCCTTTAGGGCTACTGTATTTAATTCATGAAAGAATTATATTTTTAGTATGCTAAACAATGCAGACAAAGTAAAATAAAATTTAAAGAGCAATAGTTTGTTAGCCTACCTTTGCAATATGATAAGAAGCTCTGATTATTATGAATAAACATGAGTGGGTGGAGCTACATGTGGAGACATCAGAGATCATCTCAAACACACAA
>JAOVYU010034339.1:0-11058 GCA_025674565.1 Synodontis membranacea
TATATATATATATAAAAATGGCTGGATATATATATATATATATATATATATATATTATAAGCAGGGGAATGTATGAACAATGTTATATTGTCGCTGCTTCTGCAAGTGAATGCAAAGTTGTATGGCAAGTTTAAACCCGCACCTTCAGCCATAGATTCATCTCCCCAAAATACAAGTTGGTACAATTCAGGTGCTTCTTTGTACCAAGAGTCCCCCAGCCAGTCCCTTTTTCCTAATTGTCACCCCTGACCTTCCTTCCAAACTGGATTTACCTATTTACCTACATATACCAATGGCTAAACAGACTTTTATTCCTTACCAGGACACTTTACAATTTATGAATCTACCTTGGACACTTAAAAAGTCAAACACTATAGATACCTGAACACTTTTGTAACGGTGAGAAAAGTGTGTCTATTTTATCTAAAGTGTGTCACTATTTTATTTCTCCCAGCCTGAGGGGGTGCTTGCGGGAGATTACTCCGCTGTAGGAAATAAAAAGAAGAAATGGCAGCGGCAGCTAGGTTAAAAATATTAGCATCGGTACAAGCCAACTGCAGAAACCCACATACAGAAGATGATTCTTCTTTGCGTATGTAAGTGAGAAACGTATATTGTTTTGCTTTTTTGTTGAACTGTATTTTGTTTATTTGTGTATATAACCTACTGGTTGCCTGCCTTTTTTGATAGGCAGGTTTGTTTTTTGTATGGATTTGTTGTTTGGTGTACACCGTCGCTCAGAGCAATGAACAGAGAGACAGAGAGAGGGCGAGAAGCCAACACAGGAAGCAGGGGCCAGGAACAATTGGACAGCCAGGTCCATCGGGAACGATCTCGGAATGCCGGAAATACCATGGATGTTAGCTACTTAGCTACTGCTGCTAGACACTCTGAAAACACAAATAATAAGACCCAAAACCAGGTACACACACACTTCCTTTTATTATCACTCACAAATAATTCCCAACAATAATATAAACTATAATGGCCGAGACAAGAGCTGAGGGGGAGTTCGTAGCCCATCTCCATCCTGACTTCACAGCGGGTCCTTTCGTGACTAGATGCGAACCAATCCAGGCTCAACATCCTCTAGCTCGACACGGATGAGGAGGTGGGATCAGAGGAGGAATGACGGGACAACCATGCGCCCGAGCCACCACCACCAGGTCCGATGTTGCTTCCTGTCAACAGATAATAGATATAGTGCATGGCGAGTTACAGCAGGTGTTTCAGAATGTTAAACATCAGTGTGAAGAGCAATTGAATAAAGTAGGACTCTTTATGGTGAGATGCAAGAAGCGGCGTGACTCACAGTTATTAGCCAAAATAGCGTGCAGCTGGCCGCCATTTCCACTCAATTTCAGGGTGTATCATCACCTCCTCCGGTTCCCAAGCAGTTGTGTGCATAACCCCATCTTCAAAGCACCTGTAAAATTAGATTTCCCCCATTTTAGTGGCACTGATGAGGAAAATTCTGTTAATTTTATAGTAATGTGTGATAATAGCACTGTGAAGAATATCTAGCCTTACATCCACTGTCAGACAGCGAAATTCTCGCTACGCTGCCCTCCGTGCTGCACAGCAAAAGATTGGTTATGATTGGGCCACATTTAAAGCTACATTACTTAAAACATTACTTACTGAAGACCATGACATATAAGTGGAACAGCGGATGTGAGAGTGCACAGAAGCCGGATGAGAGCATTCGGGACTTTGCATTCTAGTATCGCGCCCTGTGCCTCCTTTGGAAACCACAGATGATGGAGTGGGAGTGCATACGACTCTTCATAACTGCAACCCTCGTGTCACCAGCCTGCTAAGGAGCACGGTGTCCATGATCAGGGAGCTGCTGAGTATAGGAACATTAATAGACAGGGATTTTAATGCCACGAGGAGTTATTGGAAGAAGCATACCCCGTTCCGGTTTGCAGACCTAATAAGGAAGGTAAGAAGCCTCCTTCCAGTTTGGGACTCCTCACCTCTCCTCTCCTCTCCTCTCCCTCCAAGTAACACTAAACCATGTTCCCAGTAGTGCAGTTATTGACTCTGGTAGCACCTTTTCCCTCCTCACCGAAGCTTTATGGAATAAAGTAAAAAAAACACATGAGCACTGTCAATCCGCTAGAGGGCAGGCATTCTCTTTAGCCAATGGGCTGGTGCAGACTGCTTTAGGCAAGGCCCAGTTGCACTCTTCTTTGAGTGACTTCAACGCCCCCGTATGGTTTTATATAACGAAAAACAGTGACCTCACCTTTGCTTGCATTCTGGGTGTAGATTTTTTAATGGATTTTGGAAGGCGTATGGTTACCACACCGGGTCAGGATGGGAAATCCTTCCCAATGGGCACAGCCACCCCTACAGGCCAACTTACTTAGGCGAACCCTTTACCTCCTCCTTCATATGCAACCAGGGAGATAATAACAGCTTTAATAAGTAATGCCGACATCTCTCCCAGTCACCAATACCAAATACAGGAGCTGCTGTTTAGCTGGCCCACTGTCTGCACTGACTCTATTGGCCACACAAGAAGAATCACTCACTGTATTCCATACTATGGATGAAATACCCGTTCGGAAAAAGGCTTGCCCAATTCCCATCCATAAGCAACAGGTGGTGGAGGCGGAAGTGGCCAAGATGCTGGAACATCATTCAACCATCCATGTTGCCCTGGGTGGCTCCTGTGGTTCTCGTAGGGAAGAAAGATGGAGGGACGCAGTTTTGTATAGATTATAGGGCACTTGACAACAAAACCCCACTAGATGGTTTCCCCATGCCACAAGTACATGAGATCCTAAAGTCACTGCATGGTGCCACAGTTTTTAGCGCTATGGACCTGCGGAGTGGCTACTGGCAGGTGGAAATGAGCCTGGAAAGCATTGCTAAAACCACCATCACCAAGCACAACCAGTACAAGTTCCTCCATCTCCGATTTGGGAAAAAAAATGCAGCAGCCACATTTCAAAGACTGATGACAATAATCCTGGCCGACGTCATAGGCAAATTGTGCTTCATGTACATAGATGATATAGTGATATATCGGAAGGACATTTACACTCACTTTCATCATCTCCATCAGCTGTTCTTCCTTCTAGAAGCTGCCAGTCTCTCACTCAACCTCAAAAAGTGCAACTTTTGTCAGCAATCGCTGTCTTTCTTGGGGCATGTGGTAACAGTGGAAGGAATCTGCACCAAAGGCTCCAAAGTAGAGGCAATACAAACTTACCCTCTTCCAGGTAACGTGAAGGCTGTCCAGCGCTTCTTGGGGCTTGCCGGTTGGTACATCCAGCCATTTTTAACCAGCCATTCAAGGTGCAAACAGACACCAGCGACATTGGGCCTGGGTGCCATTCTCACACAGGAGCAAGCAGAGGGGAAAAAGTGGTCATCTGTGCCTCCTGTTTGCTGCACAGTGCAGTGAGGAATTATTCCACCTCCGAGAAGAAGTGCCTGGCTATGGTGTGGGCAGTGGAGAAATGGGTTGACCTAGGTTTTTAACCAGTCAAACCCTAACTCCCACCTTACCAGGTGGGTACTCCGACTCCAGTCCTTTGAGTTTGTGGTGCAGTACAGGAAGGGGCAGTGTAACACCGTTCCCAATTCCCTGCCCTGCACAGAGGGAGAAGCTCCAATTGCCCAGCTGGCAGTACACCACAGCCAGGAGCTAACAGGGGACCTGCCTGGTGACTGGGGGCAGTTGCAGAAGGCCCAGCAGGCAGACTCAATGCTGTAACCCCTGTGGGAGGAAGCAAAGTCACTGCCAGATAATAAGGTTCACTACTGCATAATATATCACTTTCTCTACTGCAAGACACCAGAGCAGGCCAACAACAGTCTTCTGCAACTGGTCATTCCCTCATCCCTCAGGGCGCAATACCTCCAGTACGCCCATGACAACCACCTTAGTGGACATCTGGGAAGGGTGAAGACCCTTCCACAGCGTACTGGTCTGAAATAAGAAAGGAAGTGTGGGACTTTTGCAGGGAATGTGCGATATGTCAAAGGTACAAACCCAGTATCAGTAAGCTGGCTGGCCTGTTGCAAAGCACCCCAGTAGTTGAACCTGGTCATATGTTGGGGGTATATTTGCTGCGGCCCTTTTCTAGATCTTCTTGGCTCAATGAGAATCTCCTGGTGGTGGTGGATTATTATAACAAGTGGGTCAACTTATTCCCCCTGTTCACAGCGAAAGCCCATATAATAGCCAACATTCTGACCAAGGAGATATTAATGAGGTGGGGCAGTCCCACTTGCCTTGTGTTACCTTGTGCTCACCACTGCTTACCCTCCACAACCAATCTGACCGAGAGAACCAACCAGACTTTGAAGTTCATGATTTCAGTTTATGTAAGAGACAATCACAAACACTAGGATCACTGGCTATAAACTAGGCCTGGCACAAGAGCACGGGGTTCATCCAATGCAATGTGGCTCATTCTCTGGAGAAGCAAGCAAAATATTCTAATTCTAGGCACCAAGCAGTGATTTACCAGGAGGACAATTTGGTGTGGGTACGGGCTTTTCCCCAGTCTCGTGCAGAAAACTCCTACATGGCCAATCTCGTTCCAAAGTGGAAAGGTCCTGCAGCGATCAAGTACGCCTTCAGGGAAGGTTAATTATCAGGTGGAACTGATTAATCAGCCTGGTCTGTTTACGGTGCATGTGGCGAATATTAAGCTATTTTATGGGGTAGTCATGCCTTCTTCTGAGGGTGAGGAGGTGTAACAGTGACTAAAGTGCGTCACCGGCACTATTTTATTTATCCCGGCCTGAGGGGGCACTTGCAGGAGATTTACTCTGCTGTAGAGAATAAAAGAAGAAGCAGCAGCTGATCTGAAGTATTAGCATCGGCATAACTTTTTACAGAGTGGCCAGTTCTGTTCTAGAATAATGCGACTTTTTGGCACGGCTGTCCCATTCGCAGATGAAACAACAGTACTTTGTATAGCCAAGCTGCAGTCCTAGTAACAGAGCAACGACTTACTTCAGTAACAGTTCCATATTTTCATATCTTTCTTTCATGTGTGCTGCATTGCCAGCAGGTACTGAAGGATAAACTTTGCCATTGTGTAGCAGAACAGCTTCAGGCTTAACATTCACGTATCAATGAAGAGACGCCACTCTTCCGGGTTGTGATCACAATCCAAGGCCGAGAACAATCCTTTAGTGTCACAACAGAAACAGAGACTGTCGATTTGTGCAAAAAACTTGGACATAATTGGGTGTGCCAACAGGACAATAACCCCAAACAACATCAAAGCTGATTGTGGAATGGATAAAGCAGGCTAACATAAATCTTTAAACATGTATGTCCTGACCTCAACCCTATCGAAAATATGTAGACTGTGCTTAAAAGTTGGGTCTGTGCCAGGAGAAATCTAATTGAACTCCAAGATTTTTCCAAGAAAAGTGGTAAAATATCCAACCAGAATTATGCCAGAAGCTTGTTGATGGCTATAATAAACATCTGGTCAAGGTGAAATTTGCCAAGGGACATTTAACCATATGTTAGGTTTGAGATATATATAATTTTTACTCTGTATATAAAATTTTGTCCCAGTGTTGATTTCTGAAAACCCAAAGTAAATTAAAAATGTGCACCAACTTCTGGTCACTAGGGAGATGTGGTAGGTGGACGAGAAAGTCACTCCCGCTAACTTTTTAAAATTTTTTCACTCCTTAACCATCCAGTTCGTTAATAAAGTTATTAAACTTTAATTAAACTCGCTTTAAGATGGCCCCTGAATGCACTAAAGTCAGAGAAAAGGAGGACGCGGCACGTAAGTTAAATACAACGGCTATCTCCTCACTTTTAGAGCGGCCTAGGGAGGCATTGGCAAATGATTTTAAAACATCTTTTAGTTTACTGGAGTCAAAGTTTGACGAAGTCCGGTCTGCAGTAGAAGATCACGGCCAGCGACATGGATCTTTAGAACTAGCTGCAGACGATTTGAGTCAGCGGGTTAGAGAACTCATGAATGTTTGTTCCAGTCTCAGCGAGAGTAACACTAAACTTATCGCTAAAGTTACGGACTTAGAAACCCGAAGTAGGCGCCAAAACCTGCATATTTTGGGACTTGAGGAAGGTGTTGAAGGTGGAAGTCCTACAGAATTCTTTGCGGACCTGCTTAGTAAGGTTTTCGGGAAGGAGATGCTCCTGACCCAGCTGGATGTTGACAGAGCCCATCATATACCTGCTGCTAAGCCAACCCCAGGTCAGAGACCGCGCCCTGTAATCATACACCTTCACTGGTACCAGATAAAGGACCTTCTTATCCGAGAGGCTCAGCGAAGAGGGAAATTACAGTACCATGGTCAGCAGATTCGTATTGTGGAGGACTACTGCCCAGAGGTTTTAAGTAAACGCGCTGAGTATAGAGAAGTGAAGGAGATATCTGGACAACCTGCCCGTTACATCCGAATCGCCATGAACATTTATTTATCTGGTTATTAGTTTACTCGAGTGACAGCCCTGTGAGTAGGCTGTTCTAATCTTTTCCTGCTTTTGCGATATGTAAAGACTTTTACTCACGTTTTGGTATTACAGACTTTTTTCTCTTTTCTTTTTTTCCCTTTTCTCTTGCAATTTATAAGCATTGATGTTATTTACATGTCTCATTGCTACCAATGTCCTCAAAGCTAATATACTGTATGTCATGTTTTGGTTTTATATTGACTATTTTAACAAAGTTTAAACGCTAATTTAGGAGTGTTATGTTTACCCAAATCATTGTTACAGGAGCTAAAGTTAGTTTTTGGTGTTAGACAGGAAGAGTTTTTTGGAGGGTGCACAATGTGTGTTTTGGAGAGCTTGCTGCTTGTTTTTTTTTTGGCAGCTTTCTTGTTGATGGGTGGGGGTGGATGCTGGGGGGGGGGGGGGGGGAAATATCCTTTAAAGCCAGGGTAGTTTTAGGCTGTTGTGTTTTTAGTTGACTCTTGTTTGTTTTCTTTTTTGTTTCTTTGTTTTTAACTGCACTTGTTTACTTGCATTCTTAGGGCAGGACTATGGGTAGTCACTTAAATTTCGTAAGCTGGAATGTCAAAGGGTTAAATCATCCTGTAAAAAGAAGGAAGGTGCTCTCACACATAAAACAGCATAAAGCGGCCTTTGTCTTTCTGCAAGAAACACACATCTGTGGATCGGATAACTCTCGCCTCATGTCTCGGTGGGTGGGGCAGCATTTTCATTCCACTTTTCAGGCCAAGGCCAGAGGTGTCTCTATTCTAATTGACCAAAATATTCCCTTTGAGAAACATAATGTAATTTCTGATACTAACGGCCGGTATGTTTTTGTTTCTGGAAAACTCTACAATACAAAAGTAGTGTTAGCCAATATATATGCCCGCCTAATATTGATAATGTAGGTTTTTTTCAGTGCGTTTTTTCACTACTGCCGGATCAGAGCTCATACTCTCTCATACTTGGTGGAGATCTTAACTGCTGTCTGTTTTTTCCGGGGAAAAAAAAACTTATCCCCATCCCTTCCTTACCTTATCTTAACTTCCGATGTTCTTTGACAGGTGATTAGATATTTTTTATCAGATGTTGTTTAGGTGCACTGAGTGTGTATTATCTCGGTTGAATAGTAGACGTTAATTTAAGTCTAGCTTGACAGGTTTAAGAAACAGATGTGGACTACTTAAAGCACTGATGTATGCCGCTCTGGATAAGAGCGTCAGCTAAATGCCGTAAATGTAAATATAAGTGGAGAAGTTGAGCATAATGTATCCCTGTACGCAGGTGATTTATTGATTTTTATTTCAAACCCCAAAATATCTATACCATCCATGTTGTCTGTATTTAATCAATTCGGTCAGTTTTCAGGATACAAACTAAATCTGCATAAAAGTGAGTTGTTTCCTGTGGATGGAGGAGCACCAGCTTATGACTATTCTACTCTCCCCTTTAAAATAGCAGAAAATCAATTTATATATCTAGGTATAACTGTTACAAGAAAATACAATTGTTTCTTCAAAGCGAACTTTCTTTCTCTATTAAATAATACAAAACAGCACCTGTCTCTGTGGTCCCCTCTTTCTACTTTTCTGGTGGGAAGAATTAACTCAATCAAAATGAACATACTCCCTGAATTTTAATCTCTTCTAATTAATACAGACTTTTATCCCTAAATATTTCTTTGATTCCTTAACTGTAGAAACTGAAGAATTATAATTAAAATTTAGAAATGTGGAATTTAATGAAAAATGTAGGGTGGTCAAGGCTTGGAGTTACAGAAAATTCATAATGGTCATTTGGGGTTGTTTGCCCAAAAGGTTTGAGAACCCCAGCATTAGTCTTTATTATTATTTATTTATTTATTTATGTTGTTATTGGCTTTTATGTTGTAAAATGATGTATCATTTTGTGGTCAACAGGAAAGAAAAAATGCATTTTCTTCATTGGTCTGCGTTTCCTATTAACCTATTTTCTCTTAGACAAGTTATTTTATTTAAATAAGGAGGTTACAACTCCATTGAAACACCCCATCAACAAAACCACTACTCAAGAAAAATTTGGCATTTACTGCACACAGGCAAGTTGAATAATTACTACACAACAATTTTTTTTTTTAAAGTCTTGCTTCCTGAAAAGTATTTGCTGATTGTGACAGGTACCTACTGGGTATGCACAAATATAGTTTTGGTTCTACTGCATCACCTAGGAACTTTGAGAAATAGACATTTATATGTTTACTGACAATAACTTATTTAGTCATGTTTACGGTTCACATAAGCTATTAAATTCAACAGAACTAAAAGTGTTTTGCTCCTGATTTTTTTTTGTATTCACTGTCTGGTGCATCACGTTGCAGTGTCCAACAGTAGCCAGCAAGCATTGACGGATTCCAGTTGCCCTGGTATCATTTCTCCATCGTAGCAATGTCCTGGTGAAACCTTTCACCATGTTCGTCACTGACAGCACCGAGATTTGTGGGGAAGAAGTCAAAGTGTGAATGGAGGAAATGAATCTTGAGTGACATGTTGCACTTCATTGTCTTGTATGCTTTGAGAAGTTTGTCTACCAGCTGAATGTAGTTTGGGGCTCTGTAATTGCCCAGAAAATTGTCAACAACAATTTCCAGGCATTTTTTCCCGTCCAACTTACAGATCTGTGAGCCGCTTGTCACTCATAACATGTCTGATCTGGGGGCCAACAAAAATGCATTCTTTGACCTTGGCATCAGTTATTCTTGGGAACATCTGTCTTAAATAACGAAAACCTTCGCCTTCCTTGTTCATTGCTGGCACGAAATTCTTCATGAGTCCCAGTTTTATGTGAAGATAAGGCAAAAATATTGTTGCTGGGTCAACAAGCGATTCATGTGCCGCAATTTTCTGTCCTGGAACTATCTTTTTATGGAGTGGCTAGTTCTGTTGAGAATAGTGCAACTCTTTGGCATGGCTGTCCCATTCGCAGATGAAACAGCAGTGCTTTGTATAGCCGAGCTGCAGTCCTAGTAACAGATTAACGACTTTAAGATCTCCACAGATATTCCAGTTGTACCTGGTATACTGGACGTACTTCAGTAACAGTTCCATATTCTCATACGTTTCTTTCATGTGTGCTGCATAGCCAACAGGTACTGAAGGATAAACATTGCCATTGTGTAGCAGAACAGCTTTCAGGCTTAACATTGACGAATCAATGAAGAGATGCCACTCTTCTGGGTTGTGATCACAATCCAAGGCCGGAACAATCCTTCAGTGTCACAACAGAAACAGAGACTGTCGACTTGTGCAAATCTTTAGAACTAATGGCAGACGAATTGCAAATTTGGTTATATCATGATGTCGGTCTCAAAACACAGCAATTTTCGTACCTGGTGACGGCAAACACCATCCCTGCAGTCTTGAACCCAGTAGCTCAGCTTTTGCTTTTGACAGACCCAAATCTCTGACCAAACCGTTCAATTCGGATTGTGTTATCAGATGTGGATCGCCTGATGAGCATGGTTCAAATTCCGGGTCAAGGTCACTGTCAGTACCGTGCATTACAGTTTCTTCATCTGGTTCGTCTAAGATTGAATTATCTGGTGGTTTCAGAATTGGAAGACTGTTGTCATGTGGCACGGGTCTCATTGCTAAAGGCAGATTAGGATATTCAATTGACTTCTTGTTTTTGGCAGAGAAACCAGACAAGTTAGTCAAACAGAAGTAACAGTCCGTCACATGGTCTTTCTGTTCTCGCCATATCATCAGAACAGCAAACGGCATCGTCTTTCGAGTGCCTCTGAGCCAGGCTCTCAGACTGACAGCACATGTCACACAGTAAATGTGAGGCATCCATTGCTTGTCTTGTTCGCCTATTTTCCAGCCGAAATACAGATGATAAGCTTTCTTTACAAGAGCAGTCATCGAACATCTCTGAAGCGCAAGTGTATATTTGCCACAGATATAGCAGAATTTATTGCGGCTGTTACGACATTGACGAGACATATGGCCCGACACCAAAACATCTATAGCATCAAGCTGACTTACTGTTATATTGCTATTGATACTATACTTTACTATATTGATACTGTACACACACACTGACTATATTAACCAAATGAGCAGGATCAGTGTATGCAAGCCACCTTTATAGCATGCTGAGACAGCGTCAAGTTCGTTCAGACCTGCCCAGGCATGCCCAGGATGTCAGCTTCCAACCTGCACATGCCCAGGCTGCACAAACTGGTGTTGATAAATCACAGTCGGGAGCAAAAATGTTTGGATACAAATATAAGAACAAATCATGACAAAACTGAAAATTCCTCTGAAACGGTACATGATGGGTAAATATTGATATGATATTCATGATCAGCACCCAAAATCTATAACACCCAACAGTGTTCAAGAAGCAAAAAATTTCTTGTGCAGTGAATTTGAATTGACTGCCTAGATTATCAACATGCACCAAATTTAAATACAAAAATTCATGTATAAATGGTATTTCTAAGAAAAAATCCTTTTGAAGTGGAGTCAAAAATGCAGTTTGCATAATGCTAAACTCGCAGCGTACCTCACTTGTTAGCAATGTCTTATATAATGTCTTTATATAATATAATGTCTTATATATAT